>JAOBYE010181106.1:0-33413 GCA_025403585.1 Parazoanthus swiftii
AGTAGTAGTAGTAGTAGTAGTAGTAGTAGTAGTAGTAGTAGTAGTAGTAGTAGAAGTAGTAGTAGTAGTAGCAGTAGCAGCAGTAGTAGTCGGTAGTAGTAGTAGTAGTAGTAGTAGTAGTAGTAGTAGTAGTAGTAGTAGTAGTAGCAGTAGCAGCAGCAGTAGTCGGTAGTAGTAGTAGTAGTAGTAGTAGTAGTAGTAGTAGTAGTAGTAGCAGTAGCAGCAGCAGCAGTAGTCGGTAGTAGTAGTAGTAGTAGTAGTAGTAGTATAAAAGTTAGTAGTAGCAGTAGTAGTAGTAATAGTAGTAATAGAAATAGCAATTTTTTAACTTAAACATTATTTTGTTTGTTGTTCAACGAAAGTTTTAGCAATAGCCAGTAATAGCAAAAGCAATAGCAAACACCGATCATAATGTTAACAACAATGGTACCAACAAAAAACAACATTTAGAACGATAACGATACAAACAACAATAACAATAGCAATAATAATAATAATAACAATAATAATAATAATAATAATTTTAACAATAATAACAATAATAATAATAACAATAACAATAATAATAATAAAGATGACCAGAACAGTGTTAGAAGAACTTAAAATAGTAACCAACACGGTGGCAGTTGCAGACGAACTCCCAACTATTCTTAATACAATGGAGTTGAAGAGATACAGTTCAGGGAGCAGAGAACTACGAAATACTGCACTAGTAATCCGTATTGTAAACAAATGGCGAAAAAAGAAAACGCATATCCAAAACAAAACAAATTCGAAGTGTCCTGCACTAGTTCGGCAATTACTTAGTCGAAAACGACCTTGTTCGCTGCCGCGGCAGACTCGATCACTCAGAGCTGACATCTCTTATAGTGCCATGGCCGTAGCAAGCCTTGGAAAATTGGAGGACACTGCCTAGAGCCGAAAGTGCGAGCCTCCTGGGGGGCGGGTCTGGCGGCATGCTCCCCCGGCAAATTTTGAAAATTAATTTGTCTAAAAACGTATTTCTTGGCTTTTAAACACCATTTGAAACAAAGTCAGATGTGTCTAAAACTAGTGAAATGTTTCCAGTTTTTCTCCGACTTGGGTCATTTTGCTCAGCTTGACGCATATGACACATTTGCTGGGAAAAACTGGGGTATGCACGCCCCCCCGGCCCCTCCCCTTGCTACGGCCCTGAGTGCAAGCCATGCATCAGTCGGTAATGCACGGGGATCTAGAACAAACACTAACACAAATAAGACAAACATATCGGATGCCACAAGGTCGACAAACTGTTAAAAGGATCAGTGCCAATTGCGTGATATGCAAGAAGACTCAAGGCCATCTTTTTCGGTCAGTTACGTATCCACTTTTACCACCTTCACGAGTCACAGCATCCCAAGCACTCCAAGCAACAGATGTTGATTATGCCGGCCCACTCTATATGCGCACTGCAAACAGTCTGACCAAAATGTACATCTGCCTTTTCACTTGCTCTACAACCAGAGCAGTACGCTTAGAGATAGTGGAAGATCAGACAGCAGACGCTCTTGTTAGAGCATTCAGAAGACTCGTGTCGAGAAGAAGAGTACCTCAACACATCATTCCAGACAATGCTAAGAACTTAAAGCGGGAGCTAAAGAACTAATAGAAAAACTAAAAGACTCAGCAGTCCAATTTTATCTATCATGTACAAAAAGGCGTAACATGGCAATTTATAACGGAAAGAGCACCGTGGTGAGGAGGGTTCTTACGAAAGATCGATGGGCCTCGTCAAGAAATGCTTGAAGAAAACCCTTGGCAAAGCGACATTTGTCATGGTAGAACTAAAAACAGTCGTGACAGAAGTGGAAGCAACGCTTAACAGTCGACTTCTAACGTACTCGTACACTGACATCAACGAAATGAAGCACCTCCACTCACCCCATCACACTTTCTGTGTGGTCACAGATTACTAGCACTGCCCACAGACACACCACAAGAAGATGACAACTACGACCCTGCAGAAACAAATCGTACTGATTTAACAAGAAGGGCAAGTTACCACAACAAGCTGATGGAACATTTTGGAAGAGATGGAGAGATGAATGCCTAACCAATCTTCGAGAACATCACTCAACAAGGAAAACCGCTGGCGTCCCGAGAACAGTTACAGTCGGAGAAGTGGTTCTTATATACGATGACACGCCACGCAACCGATGAAAACTAAGTTTAGTTACTAGACTACATCAAGGGAGAGATGGTTTAGTAAGGGCAGTTTCGCTACGTATAAGTTCCAGACAGGAAGTATCAAGACCAATTGAAAAACTTATACCCCTGGAGATCTGTTCGGAGGACAGAACAAGGAAGCCTGTTGGTGATCAGAATAAACAAAAACAAGGAAAAGGAAGCTTGTGCTTAAAAGAACAGCGTCGTCCTAAAAGAACCACAGCTGAAGCAGCAGCTCAAAGAATCAAAGCGCAAATGTATATTTAAACTGACTAACTCTATAACTATGGCTTTAAACGATAATCACATCAAACTTATCCTGTAACTTTATACCAACCTAATTTCGACTTTCATCAGGTGTCTAAAACAAATTTCTTTGAACTATTAATCTCATATATTTCTTGTCACTTTTTTTGGCTCGGGAGAGTATTGTGAATAAAAAAACTGTCTATACGTCATAACCTGTAATGAGTGTAACTTTTCTATGAGTCAAGAATTCTATGAGTCATGAGTCGTGGGTCAATGAGTCATGTGTCGAGTATCGCGGGCTCAAAGATTTTGAGAGAGAGACGGGGGCAACAGAAACCTTGATGACTGTTAATTATCGCCGGCACTAGATCACTTATTCGCAAAAAAAGGGGGATAAGTTACACACTTCATTTGGCAAAAAGATGTCGTTGCTGATTCATATTTGCTGTGTTTCGCTTGCGTCCACTCTCGCGCGGGTCGTACCGCTGGTACTTTCTCTTTGTATTTCGGAAATCTCCGAGAACGCAGACCACTGCTTATAAGCCCCGGGCTCATACAACTTCGTAAGGGGTATTAGATGAGCTTATAAGGGGGAGAGGGGGGGGGGAAGCTTATAACTATAATCAAGAGTTTACGGGATGTGTTTGTAGGGTACTAATGCCTTGAATGAAAATAATGTACCTTGAACGAGGAGCTATACAGCCAGTGTACTAAACAGCCAATGTAATGGAAACTCGTAGAGTATAATGTATTACTGTAGCTTGGCAAACCAAACGTATCGGGATATTTATCCTAACAACTGATTGTAGTACTTTAAAACGACGGGAATCTTTCAGCTTCACCACTGGCGTTGGTATCCAGAACACTCCCGCGCAAACTGGCCTTTATAGCTACCGTACTCTGGCGAGACGCGGACAGAACTTGATAACGTGATCGTGGAATGATATTTTGGATACTCTTCGTGGTGATACGCACATTACATAAGAGATGTTATCGGAGATCTGACTCTGCTCGTGCAATGCCGAAGGAAAACAACATGGCCGGCTGATGTGGAACTGGTTTCTAAGCGATGTATGTCGACACGTACTGGACCTTTAATTGCCTGCCCGCTATCAGCCAAGATATATTAGTTTTTATGTTTTATTTATGATTTTATATCATTTGTAGGGGTTTCCACTTTTTCTTTTTATCTGATATGCACATATTTCTTTCTATGTTTTTGGACTCATGACTCATAAACTCATGACTCATGACTCATTGACTAAATTGACTCATAGAATAGACCACGTCACCTGTAATACGTCATAGTCCGTAATTACTCCGTTATTTGATCCTGTTCGCGGCACCAGTTTTGCGGAGAATTAACAGTCAAAGATTTTTTACCCTGGTTTGTCCATTTGTTCTCCATAAAAGAGTGAGACAGTTTTCTATTCACAACACAGAAAAACTGGCCATTTGGCATGTAAGTAGCTTTAGCCTTGCTTATTAGTTTCCATTACAACAATAAAGTTTTAATTAAGAACTGCCTGCTGGTTCGTCCATTTATTCTCCATAAAAGAGTGAGATTATTACAGACTATGACGTATTACAAATTATGACGTATAGACAGTTTATTCACAACACAGATAAAAACTAGCCATTTGACATGTAAGTAGCTTTATCCTTGCTTATTACTTTCCATTACAACAATAAAGTTCTAATTAAAAACTGTTGCTATGGCAACAATCATTGATTTGACAACATGTCCGCCATCTTTGCCGCCATGTTGGAGTTTTCGAAAATTTTATTTTTAGAGAAGTTGCAGTAAATTTCCTTGAGTTTAATGTTTAGTTCAATAAAGTTAAATGACACTACTCATTTCATCTTTAACTCACTTGATACAAAACAAAAAAAATCAATGTTTTTGCTGGAATTTGCCTCTTTGTTAGGTTTATATAAGAGGTGTGAAGCAAGTCATTTAGGGTGGTCAAAAGTTCAATTAAACACAACAACCAACAGATCAGATCAGGACAAACAGTGGTTTTCGAATGTTGCTTTCAATCGGGTTTGCGTATTTTAAACAAAAAAAGTTTTCTTTCCCTTAACAATTCTAACCAGAACTAACTGGCATCGACCGAACAGTAAATTTAGAAACTAAAAATATTTCATTTTGTTTGTCGACTGTATTGGTAGCTCGCTGCGTATGAAATCTAAACCAACTTGTGACCAAATGTCAAACTTACCTCACATTACTAACTTTGACAGTTTTTTGACCAGTAAAGGCCAGCACTTCATAACTGCAGGCTGCGGAAGAAGAAAGGGAAGTTTAAACCGTGTATTCACCGTTCGTAAAGTTAGTTTGAAGCTTAATTGGGCGTTTTTAATGAATTATTCATCTCTCCCGCTATGTCATTAGGTAACAATACCAACACCATGAACTGTGTCAAACTAATCTATCACGCAAAGTTTTGGACAAACAGCTGTTTTGAGAAGCAAGACTTTTTGCTGTCAAGCATTTAAAGAAGATTGGTAACGATTGATTTTTACCCAGTATACCGATTGTTTTTTATGGGGATGGGGCTGAAGAGAAATTTTTTTCCTCCTTCAACTGAATTTCTCTATCTGGCATCTTTTCGTGTGACATTTCTTTGTATACTCGTGTGCCAAAATCCGCAATCTAAAAACCAACCCTATAGTGAAAGTCTTGTCTTTTGCAGTCGCAACTTTCCTTACAGTAAGTTTGCAATAAGCTATTTAAAGCCAAGATAAAGAAACAGAAAAGAATGAAAGAGAAGAGAGGGAAGTCAGACAAAGTCTAACTAAGTGACAGCGATGAACTTATATGTACATATGATGATAAAGTTACTAGAAGTATTTGTAAATTTGAAAACTCTTAAAGTATGGGATGAAAAAAGGCGAGATTACAATGTGCTATTTGCAAGCCTGCGCATGACAGGGATAAAAGTTCGTGCGTGTGTGTGTGGAAGGTCGAACACGCGACTACGCCCAAGGTTATGCTTGGCAACATGCCTAAGTGACAGCAAACAATCAAGACTGTGACTAGGACTGAAGATAGTGTTAAACATTTTGACACACGGTTTGCAAGCTTGATAAGCCGTAACCGTTGTAAGGTTTTCATTAAAAGTGATAATGCGGAGTGCCCGTTTTGATCCCTTTCAAGATCATCATTGATATATTCTGGTAGGGCATGATAGAATTCGGTCGAGCAACACTCTAATACTGGTCTGATCGTGGTACAATAAAAATTAACTATGTCGGAAAACGGGACACCGGCCCTGCGGAGTATGAAAAGAAAGAACATCCGTCCAAGAGATCATAAGATCAAGATCCTGCCACTATTAACAAGCAGAGAGTCGAAAGCTTGTTTACACCTTTTGAAAACGATCAAGAGTTCCTTCTTGTTACTTGCATTTGTTAGCATTAAGCTGCATCGAACTCTCCCTAGACCAGTCTTCAATCAGATTGACGGCGCTCTGGGTGTTGGGTCAGTAATGGTGGTGTCGTCCGCTTACTTCCAGGTTCTTACATCGGGGACGACAAGACAAACTGTTTTTTTAAAACTGTTTAAAACCAACATCAAAATGATTAGACCACAATCCAAGTTAATCACGCTAGTTTCTATGCTTAGTTACACAAATTTGAAAATGCGGAAATGTGTATCCTAATTTTCTGTGTCAAATACTATTGCTAAAGCAAAATCGGATTGAACTGAAGTGATTAAGTGTATTAAAAAGAAAATTTGACCCAATCACGATGGATTTCTTCACAAGTTCTAAAAATAATTTGAAAGTAAATGTTGTTAGCGCATTGAGTATTAAGAGAGAAAATACTAGTATAAGGGCTTAACCGCGGTTAGCCGCATTTGACTTGGTATAGTAAAAAGTAGCTTAAAATGATAATGTGATAAATCTTTAGTTCTAGAGAGCGCATTAGGTGTTTATCGCGCGAATTTTTGTAGTAAGAGAAAACTTAAAAGTGATAGAGTTAACAATGTTGTTAGGGGGCATTCAGAGATCGCAACGCCAATTAGCGTTGATAAAGTGTCTATTGCATGCGACTAGGATGCAATTGCAATTAATCACTACCCAGGCTATTCAGAACTTTGGGAAAAGAGGCTGTTTGAAACTAGATATAGAGACCATGTGTACTTGAAGTGCATTTGAGATGTAGCGCAAGTGGCGAAAATTCTCACACTCAAGGGCACTTCATTTCTCCTTACTTGCATTCGAATCATGTCTACTTTAAAGAAGCCGAAGTGCACTTCAAGTGCAGTTAAAAGTACACTTGCGCGCATACTTAGACTGTACTTAACCAATAGGCATTCTGCCGCCAGGTTAATTGCAAAGTGGCGACAAGGTAACGCGTGAAATGGAGTTTTCTCAAGTCGATCTCAAGTGCAGTTTGATGCAAATTCCGAACTTGAAGAGTGCATTTGCAATTTTATTGTAGGTGAACTGGGCTTATTACGCCAACTTGACTTGATAAAGTGCTAATTACGACTAGCTAGGGTGCATTCAGTTTTTGCTCACTCATTCTTATTATTCAAAAGTGGTGAAGAAGAAACAGGCGTAGCTCAGACAATTAGTTAGTACACGCTTTTTATAAGCACAAATTTACAACAACAGTGAGGCTCAGATAGCTGAGGCTCAGGCTCGACATCTAAAATTTCTCCTGCACGGGATAATCACTAAAAAATCGCCTCGGAAAATGACTCAGCGATTCCATGATATATCCGCGGGAATGAATTGATCAAAAATACACTCGCCAAGCAATTCGTTTTCCAATACATGTATTGCAATACCTTTAGGCTTAGTTTTTATTCGATTTAATAAGAACAATTTAAGAACAATTTGAGGCTCAAATCGCCAAAAAATTAAGAACAATGAGCCTTGGCAAACTTACTGGTTCTTATAAAAAAAAAATTGTGTACGCGGCCTCCGAGCTGCCGGAAGGTCTCCGGTTCAATCCTCTGTGACTCCAACAACTGTTTCGACTTTCCTCTGATCCGTTTAACTACATTACTGATAGACAACTTAATCGTATTTTTCTGAATGATCAGCAGCAGCCAAGAAAATTACAGCTGTTTCACAGAACGTTGGCATTTACAAAGCGGGAAAAACCAAGCACGAAAGGAGTTCTGGGAGCCCTGTCTTCTACGGCGAGGCAAATGGAACCAGCAAAGCATAAAACGAAACAAAGTTGATGATTTAGCTTTGGACCAGCTTTTGGAGCTCCCAGAATGTTTCTAACCTTGGTATTGCGCTTTTCAAAGGTCAGCCCTTTTTGAAATACTGGAAAATTAGTCTTAAAACAATATATGGGTGGTCTGCGTTGGCGGGTAAGCCAAATATGTGAACTGAAGCAACAAAGTTGGCTACACACACAAGTGTTATTTACTCCAAAAATAATTTATTTTTAAAATATATCCGTGACTGGTCCAAAGGCGTATATTTTCGTATCACGAACATTACAGATTACAACTCTTTTTGTTTTATAAGAACCTTGTTTTTGAAAGCGTTAAGGCAGAGACATGTCCAGAAACTTAAAAAAACGTATGAGCTGAGCTAGTTAAGAGCCTTCTCAGGTTCAATTTTTACGTGTTCTTGTTAAAAAGAGAGAGTCCGAGTACTGATATGGCAATATTCTTTTCTTAAATAGGCCTCGTTGGATTTATGCTATTCCGGATAGCTTTCGTGCTGTCATGAAAACCGTAGCAAATAAGCCTTCTATTTACACTGGGAACAACTTTTCCTACACAATTTTGAGCCATTTCCGACATAACTTTGAGCCATTTCATAACGATTTCGAAAGTGATGTGTCACATATCGGATAGGATTTTGTGCCACTAAAAAGTGCTCCTTTTTACACTGTTTCGTTGAGTAACGGAACAAGTTTTGTGTCGTCATAAAATCCTATTCAGCATAGTATAAACGAAGCTTTAATTTAATAATAAAATAAAATTCCGTCCTCTGCCTTGCCAAACGTATCGAGATTTGTGCGTAACTTCTTGGTTCTAACTTCAACGACATACGACGTAACTCAAGTAGTACTAAGTGGCTGTCACTGGGCATATTTCCAAATCTTCAAATATTGAAAATTCTGACGTGACGTCATATTATCTTACTCTTACAGATTTCCCATTGAGTATTGGTTTTGCGGCTTTTTCTCGCTTTTAGCTTACTCGTCATTGCTTTGTCAACCTAGAAACTGCATATAAACAAAAAATCTATGAAGTCATATGTGAATGTTGAAAATTATGTGGTGGGGTTTTCTTATGACGGGAGGGTTTTCTTCGTCAACCACCCCTTAGTTAGTCTATCTCCACTTACAACCAATTTAAAGACGTGTGGCTCCTACAAGTGAATTTAACCGTTTCTGAAATAATTGCACCCTGTGTTTTTAGCTATTCTAGTTTGCACATGCGAGTGGTTCGTTGATGTTGCCTAGAAACAACAACAAGCACTGTTAATGTTAGTGAGCCGGTTTATTTGTTAATGTGGAGTGATGGATATATTAGAAGTTAGTCATATCCGAGAGTTATGCAGATTTTTGTTGGCATGCAGTACATGCATAGAAACACGGTAGACAACGTAGATAAAAATGATTACAGGCTACTTATGAGGTACAACGCCGGAAAGGGATGAAGGGGATGGGGAAGGGTGGTTCCTTAACTAGAAATATACGGCGAAGTTTACTACATGAACCCCCAAGAGTTAGCTTGAATTTTGGGTGTGAGTAAGCCTATTTTACCCAAAAAAGGTTCTAGACCATAGTGTATAAATAAATTATATTTCCAATAGTTTTACAGCAAATAGTAAAGAAAAATGAACGAAAGGAGGAAAAGTTTAGAACTCTTTTAATTATATTTCTTGATGCCTTTATAAAGTACTGTGGTATTCTATAAATAACTGATCTATTTGTTATTTTTAATAAAAGTACCACTGTGTTTATTTATAGTTTGACAGTCCAGCTAGCTTTCGTGACGAAACAGTTATGCTTTGCAAGTTACAGCATAGAATATCAGTACCTAGGAATATCAGTGTCTAGGACAGAGGTAGCTATGTCTTAATCTGGAAAGTGAGTCGTGTAATTAACGAACCAGCCAGTGAAAGGTATTAATGTTGTAGCTTTTATTAAAACATTAAATGAACCGGCACTAAAGCTGTTAAATGTAGTTCATAACCCTTTTTTCTTTCCGTTTAATTAAGCCCGGGATAGACCAATAACATCCTTTAATATATCCAAAAGAAAAGCAAAACATAAAAACAGTATCGTAGTGCAATGTTGATGAGCAAATATTGAGTCACCATTTAGAGTGTATACCAATGTTTAGGCTCCTATTCACCTTGCATACCACTTTAAAATCTGTTCTTACACCGATACGTTTTGATCTCTTGATGAGTATGTTCCATATTAGCCTTCTCCAGTAGTAGGAGCTTTAGCGTTCCTATTGTTCCACTGGTGAAATATAAAAATCAAAATATGCTGTGTCAGTACTTAAGTCATGATAAGTGATAAAGACAGATTTCTACAAGTGCATCCTGAAAAGGAGGCTGTTAGAGTTTTCCGTAAAAAACTCTAACAGTCTGTAAAATGTTTTAAAAATAGGTTGGTGCGTCGTTCACTTGAAACCGAGAAAGTAAACAAAATTTAATTTAATGCATAAATCAAGATCTTGTCTGACTTTTTCTCACTCGTTTCGCAATATCTTTTGGGGTCTTTTGTCTAAGCATTAGCCTGAAAATGTGCTCGGAAATTCTTTTACCTCATTACAGCCCCGTGGGTATACAAGAACGCCTATTTACAAACTGACGGCTACTAAAGAACAGAAAGATTTATACCTTGCGAGCAAAGATGATTTATATTGCTATAAAGAGATACTTCTTCGAGTAGCCGTTCCTCTTGGCAATATGAGATCTCTGATCGTAGGGTAAGGGTTTATAAAGCACAATTCTCAACTCTTCATTTTTCTTTTTTCTTGAAACAACCTGTACAGTAGACCAAAGAAACAATTAAACTCTACATTAGACTAAAATAGTCTAAGGAGAAATGCTGGCCAATGAGGCAATCACATATTATGTCGTTTCTTTAGATCAAAGGTCAGAACTAGCGAAGAAATTGGGGAGTACTCGGAGCTGCTTTGGAACAGCTTGTCATTTGTAATCGAAAACCTGTCATACATATATATAGTTTTTCGAAACAAACAAACTCCGACATTCAAGTTTTTCCCTTTGCTCCCGCCGCCCGTATCCCCTCCCCTCATCATTTAGTTGACATGACAACTCTTCTACAAGTTGGACTCTCTATGACGGGAGTGTCCTTCTTCGCTTCATACACTGAAACTAATGAACATCTTGCGGACGGATGTTCGTGCATACTTTGAAACATACATCAAACTTCTCTACCATTCGACAACATTGCGTGATGTGAATGTAATCCAAAGGACTTAGGATTTTTGACAAGGAGTCAGCAATAAAGCATATCAATATCTCATATGTATGTGAGATCGCCAGACGGCCGGTAAGATATAGAAGCGTATCATATTCATTTTTGTTAACACATATTGACTAATACTCTGATTGTTTCAAAAACTAGCATTCTGTAGGTTGAAACAGATCCACTAGTTTTTCCAAATTTGATTTACAGTAAGACAAATATAAAGTACAAAAGTCTGAGAACAAATTGCATGAAATTTGACAGGAGAAGTGTGAAGATTTTGTTAATGCAACTCGGCAACTCTTCAACCAGTTGACGAGTATCACGTAGATAATCGCCACTTTAGTTGTTACTTAGGCAACGCAAAACTGGGTGACTTTTAGGGCTTTCATCCTTACAAGAACATTTTTACGAAAGCAGATTATAGACATGTGATAAGTTCTGGAAGCTTGGGGGTTTTATTCTTGTTAGACACAGCAGTACATAATAGTCTTGTATTTGTAGCTATTTTATTGTAGAGAAGTTATCCATAAACATAGAAAAAAGTCAAACGACCATATTGCGTGAATCATGCAACTATATTCATCAAAGGTTTTTCTCTTTTTTGTAAATCATTCCGATGAAACGCTTGTTGCTGACAAATACAGGCAAACGCACACAACAATAGAAAAGGATTGTTTATCAGTTTGCATGACTGATGGGCATTGATAATGGATTAATTGCACGAGAGCTACTTTTGGCATATGGTAAGACTAAGGAGATGGAGGAAAAGCCACTAGGACAACATATCGATCTAGTGGAGGTTTTTCTGGAGAAATGAAGAGTTTTCTTGTTCCAGACTGTATCGGCTTTGTTAATTCTAATTCCAATTTTGGTAAGCATTACTACTTTTGGTCTCTTTTCACGCCTCTAGGAAAGAAGCATCATACAATATTTATAAGAAGGATTGCCCTGAGATTTACATACGTGATCGTGCGTGAATTTTTACGCAATTATTTGCAGCACAGATCGACCTTCACTCCATCTGGAGACAGAAAAAGTGCCTTGCGTAAAATAGCCACTAACAAAATATAATTGTTGTTTCATAGTTTTTGCCATCAATTAACCCTACATTGGTGATATGAGCAAGGCATATGTATGCAGTTTCACTAGTTCCATTTAGGTTTTCTTTATCTTCTCACGCAAGATTTATGAAACTGTTATTATAGTATTGCACCATCTTAAGCTGACTGAGCTTGTATAATTGAAAGCTTTAAAGTTTGTATATTTTTAAACACGAATATTGCATTAAAAATGTTAAACTTTGCCACAGGACATTTAGTATCTAGATTTGAAATATATGCATAACATCCACTATTAACGCTTGAAGTTTTCTTGTCTATAAAACCATGGGAAAGGTGGATGGGCGTTAAAGAATATCAAATCAAACAGGCAAACTTTGTTCGTGACTTCATGTTCATATTTGCGCCTGTGCTCAACACTAACGCAGTATGATATTTTCATTTAAAACAAATCAATTTTCCGCCAATAACAGATTAAGATTTCAATAAAACAGCTTAGCGTGAAACATAACTGCAAGAGAACATCACAAACGACATGGGGCTGATCCTTGTATAAAAGAGTTTGACTGCAAGCTGGTATATATATTAACAGGACAAAAAGTGAGAGCAGGTGACACCGCTTTATGTTGATAAAATGAAAAGAAATTCCTACGTTCAGTGCACAAATAAACCTAAATATTAAATATTAAGTACAGCATAAAATTAGAATCAAAGTTGCACAAATACTACGTTGCTTAGCTTCCGACACTTTATTAATATAATTTCTCTCTGTATCGATCAACAAAAACAAAACAGAATAAAACAAGCCACTCTCTTTTATTGCGTGGTATTTCCGCAGTTTACTGCGAAACAACAACGGAAAACTCCTTTATAAGCAAGATCAGCTTTATGAAAATCTGCCGAGTTTTATTTGTTTAGATTACATGACAATTACGTTAATTTGTTTTTTTCCCGCAATCTTATTTACAACGATTAAACACTTAAGCACCCGTGAAAGAGGTCGACATTTGCGTAGAAAAAGCTATGACAACTATAAATAATAAGGGAATCTAGTGAAATATTGTCATGATGACTATATTGGCGACAAGTGACATCGGTGCACTGGAAACGGTCTGTTTCAACAGACAACAGTAATATTCTCCATAAAGACGTACAGGAAAAAGGAACCAGGTGACTATCCCTGAAGGTTATGCAACCTAGTTCCTAAATCAATTAAGACATTTAAACTTTTTGTGCAATTATTTTTTTTTTTGACACGGAGTTTTTGTGTGTCATCATGACTTGCAATTTTAAACCTGGCCAAACCAAGCAATTCTTATTGCACTGTCATACAGTCAAAATGCTGAAACGACTGATGCATCTTAAATAATGCAGAAATGTAGAAATAATTAATAGTTATAAGTACTTTCCAATGGTCCATCCAGTTAGTTGAATCTGGATTAAGAAGCAAAGCGAAACTTTGAAAGTAACATTGTTTTCAAAAAAAGCAAAATGAACTTCCCTACTGTTGTTGGCCGATTCGACGAAAACATAAAGCTACGTTGGACAAACATGGTTGTCAAACGTGCATTTTTGGGTTTTTTAAATAAATAATTGGTTAATTAACTAATTAACTTTTTTGTTTGCTACTGCTGCAGCTGTTGTTGTTGTTGTTGTCATTGTTGTTGTTGTTGTTGTTGTTGTGTTTTAAGTATTCTCCGTGGTTGTGCCAGAATTTTTAATAGAGATCCATGAATGTAAGAGACTTGTTAGTCTCTTTTGCCAAGCACCATACGTTTAATGGCGACAGTAAAATTACTATTAAAGTAGATAACGAAATAATTGGCATTTCCTATTTCAAAAGAACTGCAATAAATATTACAAAATCAGTCGCACAGATAGCTTTAAATACAATTAAATACGTAAGTAACGATCGTCAACTGATTGTTTTCAAGAAGCATGCAAACTTGCCTCCTGTTCCCCTAAAGAACTTGGTTCACGTTGCTAGGTTAAGTTATGCCACTGTATTTTTTATACCATGCAGCATTTCTTCATCGAGAGCCATCAATCAAAGAACAGGGGATAAGAATTGTATTTCGACATGAACAATAACAATTATATTAGTTTCTCTTGTGTACGGATAAGACAACACATTGAACTATGTCCACGGGTCATTGACTATACAAACTATAACTGCTTTTTAATTGCTAATTTTTGTACATATTTCTCTGCTCTTAAGTAATTCATCAATTCCAAATGATATTAAAGCTTTTATAAATAGGAATATAGTTTTCTTCCAATATTTGCGTCATGAAGCAAATACCAAATTGTGTGTATAATTCAGGAAGATGATCTCCCGGGCTGAGTTTAGTTTGGCACACGGAAGTTTTGATAAAAACAATCGTAAACAAAACTAACTTCGAAAACAAAGGGCCGGAATACTGTAATTTCACATACCAGTGAGTTTGTGGTGACATTGCCGCCCGCCCCTGCGCACGTGCCCATGTTGGCCCATGCGATTTATGAAAAGGTATAAATGCTCAGTTTGAGTTGAGCTTAAACTTTGTATTTGAAAGCTACAAACAAGCTCTGAACACGCTTTTGAGGACTAGTTCATTTGCCAAAACTGCTATAAGAAGGCCAGAAAAAGAAGCTATCAGGTGCGTATGGCTGAATAACCAATATAGTTTCAGTTTGACATTAAATTACGTTTGGTTTTTGTACGTTTGTTGTAAATTTGAATAACTCGAGGAGTTATATGCAAGTTCAAGAGTTACTTTTCCCAAACAAAAGTCGTTTTTGTTTATACTCCTTGCTAGGTCGAACATCCTACAAGTCAATTCGCTTTAAAACTTAGTTTTGGTTTTACTCAGCAGGAAAACCAAGCAAGAACCACGTTTCTGGTTGAAGGGATCAGCGAACAAGCAAATTAAACGAGAAGCAAAAAGTCAAGACAGAAACAGGTAGCTTTAAGTTTTGTGTCTTAATATTGTGTATAAATCTCATCTTAATTTGCTACTCATATGCTGAATGAAACTCAAGGAATTAGTTAAAGGCTTACACAGTTTTGCACTACTGTAATTGATCAACAAATATTTGTGTTCTCCAAATAATAAATGAGGGCAATTCAAAGGATTTTATCGAGAGTATGATCAATTTTTATAACACAGACTGGTTTACCACGTATCAAGTGACGGGTATTTGTGACAGTTTTCCATTCATTAATTTAATGAAGGTTTTTATCCTCATTTCTTCTCCTAACTGCCTCGAACACGGGTTGAAATTGGGTATTCATACTGGCTCATAGTTAATTGCTCAACTTCTTTATTAGTTTCTGTCCATTTGTATATGGGTACTTTGAGCAATAATAGTAATAGTAATAGTAATAATAATAATAATAATAATAATAACATAAATAATATAAATAATAAAAATATAAATAACAAAAAATATTAAAAATAATAATATCGCTCTGTGATAGATATCCCAGACGATCTATTAATTGTTAAACAAAAACCTTTGACCCAAACAATTCAATAAAATATCTTGTATTTAGCGCTATTTTTACTTCTTAAAAACAATACGGTGACTTTCTAGTTCGCTTCGCAAATATGGCTGAAGAAGAGTCGATAGAAACTGTCGATAAATGGTATTTAGCAATATCGTAAGCTTCGAGAATTTTCGAATCCTTTTGAAAAAGAAAAATTGGAAGGAAATTAATTGGTACCAAGGTCAGCGAAGCAATCACAAGATGCAACAATATCAGATCAACTTTCGCCAAACAAATAAAAAAGCCAAAATCTGTCTGGTCGAAACACGGCGAAAAACCGTTTCTGCAATACGACAGTAGTTGAAAACATTTCCGAGACAGAGTGGCATTGCTTTCGACGGCAGTCACAAGATGCTGAAGACGAAATATCTCGGCTGATCCATTGTCCACATGAAACAGAGGCAGGGAGTTTAACCGTGATTCGCCTCACCCTTAAATCCGTTTCATTTTATTCTTGTCATGTAGGCAAAGTAAAGAACAAATGAATGAATGATTTCTTTTTCCAGTGTGTCGCACTATCTTGTAGCCAGCGAGAAGGGCTATAACAGTCTTATATTTCCCGCCGCTATTTCGATCTTTCCATTTAACACAGTTTGCGGCACTGCATGTTATATGAAACCAAGCTTAACACATGCCTTTTACTCAACTAAACTTCCCGACACAAAATAAAAGTAACCGATTCTGAATTTGCACCCACTGAGAGTATACCAAAAGACATATTTATCGGCTCTGCTCAAAGTCGGGTAACAAGTGATTTTCTGTGTAGCTCGGCTACTATATTAAGGGGGAGCTTCCCCTTTTAGCGAAGTTCCCGCACAATTACGCCGTATTATGCAGAAACCTTGGTTTCAATCTATAAAAAGAATCAGATATTTAATCGTAGGGACCTAGTACCGTAGTTTGTTAAGATTCACAAATGTTTTGAGAATATTTGGAGATAACTGGGAGGAAAATAGATAACTCAAACATTGTTGATTTTGATGGAATACTTAATGTTATTTAGATTTTAGTTAAATTCGAAATTAAGATTTGGAGTTGTTATTTAATGGACGAACGCAACTCGTAAGCTATCCGAGTAGAGGTACTTGCTCGCTCAGGAGCAGTGTTCAGTTGATGCGTTCCAATAACTATTTACCCTTTAAAATCTTCTCACAAATCCCCCTAATCACAACAAAATATAACGTAAGCTTCCCCTTTACGGCCGACTCGATCAGCGATCACAGTGAACATATGGACACCAGCCGATCTATGGAATCACCGGGAACGCTGAATTCATTCCTCAGCAATCCTGCATGGCGATTCCAGCGATTAAACAATCTATATAGAAATTAGACTTGATTATATAACAATCCAAAAGAGGATGTAACTATCAAAGAAAGTATCAGTTTTGACAGGCAGACAAACAACAGCACACTCTTTATAACTAATATCCTAAGAAGCAAACCAATTATTGAACTAGCCTGTTTTAAACGCATACCCCCCATCCAGGCTTGATTTGGAACGACAGAAAAGCTTTTTGACCAAATATAAGCCCCTGCTTCACGAATTTCACTGTACGTTTGGCAGCTAAAAAGGGTGTGTAAAAATGACAACAGGTAAACAACATTCAACATCAATACAAACACAACAATAGTCGGGGGAATTAGACTGCAAGTATTCACCTTGTGTAGTCAGATCGAGTCTTAATATACATGCACCGTACGTGTTAGAACGTGGCTAATATATATTCTGCTGAAACTTCAACCAATTACTATAAATGAGATAACGGCACAAACCTTGCGAAAATCAGAACTGTCTCAACGCAATACCTGGCAAGTTACATGTAGATACAGTCTGGAAAGGTCTGGAAATTGGTCTTGACAAAATTATGTTTACAAAATGTTAGCAAAACTTGTGCTCATAGCATAACTTATGTTCTGTATTTTGTTTATTGCCCACAGTTCATCATGAGAACAAAACTCGCTGTTATTGCCACACTCCTGGCGTTTTTGGCGGTCAACGTGAGTGCCTATCCCTGGAATAAAAATCAATTAGACTCACCAGCAAGGCAACATGTAAGTAAAACTACCCCTTTTTTTTTACTCTATGGAAAAAATCAAATGCAAGGGTTGGTTTATTAGATAGCTTCAGGTCAAGAGCCTGCACCAGAAGTACGTTGTGGGAGATCGAACGAATCCCTGTCTTATCTCAAGTTTTGGTCATCAATTAGGTTTTGAAAGGCTATGGCAAAAATCCCTGGCTCTTAAGAATTCATCACAATATATTCAATGCTATCAGTTAAAACAAGTCAAATATCGCACCAGTCGATAGTTTCTCTGAACGCCGCAAAAGAAGCCCAACGACGGAGGAAAAATATAGTTTTGCCTCAGCTCAATGGAAAGAAATATGACGTGTTTTTATATTATATAATTTAACCAAATGCAGGTTAGCTGAAAGAAGCAATTTCTTCAAAGTATTTCAGCTGATGTCAATTAGTTATTCTAGTAAGGTTCATTTCCGAAATGCACTTTTACGACTGTCGTTGATAACAAACAACAAAACAAAAATCAGAATAAAAAATAAAGCCGCAAAATCCCCCTCAGAGGTTTTTGTCTTCTATAATTTCACAAGGGGTACCTGGAGGGTTTCGTTTTGGTTCAAACTAAATTTTCTTAAAATCAAGTCACCCAAGAGAAAAGGGATTGAGTCGACCGAACCATCAAAAAGGTGCGCGGAAATCATTCTTCTACTCCACAACCCCTTTGAATTCAAACGGTCGGCACTTAAAGCGAATAATTCGCTACTAACTCCCTAAGCAAAACCCTTAATTTAAAATAAATTGGTTTTGTTCTCTAAGGAAATCCTCAGGCGCCAAGCAACAACGGAATGCAACCTGTGGGCCGAGCAATGCCAAGTGGATTCAGATTGTTTTTGCACTTTCTCACCTTGGCCTTTAATCTGCGTGGAGGCACCGCCGGGCTATCACTTTGACAAAGTTTGCATAGAAAATAATAGTCAGCCCGCATAAAACTGATACAGGTTTTAAATGAAAGTGAACTAAGAAGTCTTTGTCGTTTATTCGCCTGTTTAGAAAGTTCTTTTACTTTTAACAGATCTGTTCAGTTTGTAATATAGTTTTACAAGGACAATATTTCATTGCAATTATTCGATGTATCCAGAAAATACCATATTTATATACTCTTATTTAAAACTGTAAAGAAGAGTCCAAATAAAAGTAACAAATCTACAACATGAAATTGATATGATTGAAGCACTGTGGATTCAGTACACCTATTTAGTAGTGATGAAGAAAGCGTCCAGCTTAGTATCGAAAGTTTATAGTAACATTATCTCCATTGAAAAACAAGGAAAAGCATTTTAGAGTTCTCGATTTGATGTCTCTTTAGATTATATTTGGCTGCGCTCATCTAGGTAGAGAAGTTCTGTTCGGCCAGCTAGCTATAGCAATTACGCACTTATTTCATCAAGTATTCAACAATGAGACGAACTCCCAAACAAAATCTTTGATTACTCCAGCTATTCTTGTTCAACGAATGGAATTTTTAGTTTCTTGCTTAGAAAATAGTTCTTGACGATACCCTCTCTCATAATTTTTTTTCTTTTTTTTCTCGTAATTTCTGCCCGTCGCCAACCTATAGCTCCTAACCACGATTTACTGAAGTCAACGAATGAGAAACTGGCGTCCTGTTGTAGTGGACTAACATTGTTCCCAGTGTCAAGGCTTGTTTTTACGACTTCGTAATGTCCAGGATTGTTGGGCATATATTTTGACCGTGTATGCTCTATTAAAACTAACGGTAATTCGGTTTTCATTCGGCATACCCCAATTCCACGCCGCTCTCGAACTGCACTGGTAAAAATGCGACGTCAATGCACAGTACGACAATGCTTGATTTAAGGTTTTTATCTGCATGGCCTACAAATTTTCATCTTTGCCCCTGGGACCTAGTTGAAAATTGTAGGGTACTTAAATTTGGCCTTCAACTCAAGTGTTTTCCCACTTTTTGTCATCTGTTGGCTCTTATACACAATGATTTCTTCATATAATTGATTAATAATGCTGGAGATGGATTCGTGGTTGAATGAAGTCAAGTCAATATCAGAGTTCGCCACAACAGTGAATCCAAAAATGGCTCGAGGAGGAACTAGGATTGGGCAAGGGCCTACAGAAAAAGTGAGATAAAGACACGTGGTGATAATCTTCTGTCCATATTAGCTTAAACCACAGCTTAATCACAGAAGTTATTTTTAGATGATAACAGTGTCCCGAGGATAGGCTACCTGGTGTAAAACACGCCTGCTTGTCACGTACTCGAGGAACGTTATGTAATTGTTGGGGCACTTGGTCTAAAAAATAGCTTTGGCTTAGGACACACACAAGGAAACTGTTTTACTGGCATTAAAAAGCACCAAGTTGACAATTAGCGAAATGATGAAAAGCCACTCAGAATTGATACAAGGCTAAACGAGCTCTGTGACTATATGATAAGTTAACACTGGATACAGTTGGTGGAAAACGTTTGGTGTACTTAAAGGGAAAAAAGAAACTGTATTAACAGCAACAGACATCTAATATATTTTGAGCAATATTGGCGTGGGCAAAAATACAAAAACACTAACACAAAAAAAAAAAAAGTAGAGAAGGCACCAGCTTGAAAAAGTTAAAAATTAGAGGTTAAAAGCTTGTACGGTGTTTTATCTCTTAGCTTCCTATTGGTCGACCTCTTGATGAATATATTTTAGATCATCATCACAGCCTAGAAGTACACAGGTCATCCGCTTCGGCACAACTTATTGGCGACAAACTAATATGGAGTTTTCGGTCTAAAGCACTTGTCATAACCCTTCTCTTATTTTTTTTTATGGAAAAAAGCAATTGAAAAACCGGCTAAGATTTTTGCGATTTAAAATAGCCTCTCCTTGAAAGCACAATGCTAAATAGCAAAGCGAAAGGAACTAGTTGGAACTAGCTTTTATGGGGTGGTTTATTGTTGAAATAATAATCAGTAAACTATTTTTTTCTCAAAGTTTAACAAACCTATATTTTGTATTTGTCGACATGTTTTGCAAAACTATGTTTTAAAACAAATTCGGGCTTTTTATTTTCAAATATGAAACGTTTTTCCGAAGAAGAATATTTTCACACGCGTTGTAGCGAGCGGCGCTAAATTTCAGTCATAATGTCACGTTTGAATAACAAAACCGGTGCTTCTTCAATTTCGTTTTGAACGCCTTATTAAATTACAATGTTTTTTTTTAAAAAAAAATTGACTTTTCATAACTGAGCAATGCTTTACAACAACCGCAAAAACATAAAACTAGTACAGAGATTGCAGACTCTGCGGTTGAACCACTTACCAAACTTCAATCCAAAACTTTGCGTAGTTGCTCAAATATTGGCGGAGAATAGACTTCTTAAAGTTCGAGTTTTCCTCGATTAAACAACATTTGAGGTTTTTTGTTCATGGCCCCTAGATGATTATCAACTACCAATATCTTCGCCAGAAAGTTTTCAACGCAAGTATATATATTCAGTTATAAATAGGTCTTTTCTTAATATTTTACCTAAGTTTATTATATATTAAGGCCCAGTAACATATAGTTCGGTCAGTATAGAGCTTCGGTTCTGTTAAAACAGAAAGGTTGTGAAACTATTCCATTCTGATTTTCTGCTTCTTGTCTATTCAAAAGTTGTCCATTCAACAAGTTCCCACATATTCAAATCTCGATAACAGCTTTCTCGGCATCCTTCTCTGGATTTCGTTTATATAAAACTAAAACATTCAAACCCTTGGTTAAAACACGAGCAAATCAACAGTTCCTTAATTCTCCAAGTTGAAGTTACCACGCCACCCATTGTAAAAAAAAATTGCAAAATATAAAACTCGTGCCCAGACCTTTGCACTACGGCCTGTCCACTCAAACGCTTTTCGTTTAACTGCCCTTTCTCCTTCCGTCTTATATAATGCTTCGGTAGTTGGTCTGCGGCAGTTTAATGTAAACACTTTCTTGAGGCGACTGCGGTGATCTGCGACACCGTGTCGCGGTGCCAGAAAAATTTAAATGTGTTGAACTTTTCTTGGTCGTTAAATACGGCACCGCAGACAAAGTTTTTGATGGGGACAATATTTCTGCGATGCTCTGCGACAGATATCCTAGACGATCTATTGTCTTATGAAACCACATGACCCAAACAATCCAATAAAATATCTTGCATTTAGCGCTATTGTTACAAAAAACTAATACGGTGACTTTCCAGTTCGCTTCAAAATGAAAAACGTAATGCGAATATAGCTGAAAAACAGTCGATAACAATTGTCGATGATTTTTTTAGAAATATCGTAAGCTTCGAGGGTTTTCAAATCCTTTTTAAAAAGAAAAGTTGGAATAAAAATGGAACCAAGGTCAGCGAAGTGAAAACACTATATAACAATATCAGGACAACTTTCTCCAAACAAATAAAGAAGCCGAAATCTGTCACGTTCAAACACGGCAACAATCCCTTTTTGCAATACGACAGGATTTGTAAATGTTTTCGAGACAGAGTGGCATTGCTCTCGACGGCAGTCACAAGATGCTGAAGATGGAATATTTCGGCTGATCCATTGTCCACATGAAACAGAGGCAGGGAGTTTAAACGTGATTCGCCTCATCCTTATTTCCGTTTCCATTTTATTCTTGCTAAGTAAACTTTACTCCATTGGCAAAATAAAGAATGAATGACTCTTTCAGGTGCATCGCAGCCTCCTGTAGCTAGTGAAAAAGGCTATAACAGTCTTATATTTACCGCTGCAATTTTGCACTCTCATTTCTTTCCAGTTAACACAGTTTGCGGTACTACATGCTTTTACTCAAATAACAGTTTGAAATAGGTTCCCCGACACAAAATAAAGGTAATCGATTCTAAAGCTACACCCTTTTAGAGTACATTCAACGTGTTGCATGTAGTTTTATAGCTTCTGATCAAACTCAGGTAGCGAGTAATTTTCTGTGTAACTCGGTTACTATATTAAGGGCCAGCTTTCCCTTTTAGCGAAGTTTCCGCACAATTACGTCGTATTATGCAGAAACCTTGATTTCAACTTCTAAAAAGAATCAAGTATTTAATCGTACAACCTATTACCGTAATTTGTTAAGATTCACAAATGTTTTAAGAATTTTTGGAGATAACTGGGAAGAAAATAGATAACTCAAACATTGTTGATTTTGATGGAATACTTAATGTTTTTTATATTTTAGTTAAGTTCAAAATTAAGATTTGGAGTTGTTATTCAGTTAACGAACGAAAGCTAGCTCGTATGCTATCCGAGTAGTGGTATACTTGCTTAAGAACAGTGTTCAGTTGTTGCGTTCTAACAACTTTTTACCCTTTAAAATCTCCCCTCCAATCCCCAAACAATAACAAAACTATAACGGAGCCTTCCCTTTATGGCCGACTTGATCAACGATCACAGTGAACGTATGACACCAGTTGGTCTTTGCAATCTCTGGAATGACCAGGATCGCTTAACTTGTTTCTCAGCGATCACAGCAATTATACAGAAATCGGACTTAATTAAAACAATCGAAAAGAAGATTTTACCATGTATCAAAGAAAGTTTCAGTTTTCACAGGCAGACTAGCAACAGTATGTTCTTTATGACTAATATTCTAAAATGCAAACCAATTATTGAACTAACCTGCTTTTCAAACGCAATCCAGGCCTGATTTGGACCGACAGAAAAGCTTTTTGACCAAATATAAACGCCGGTTTTAGGAATTTTACTGTACTTTGTACACCGTTTTGCATCTGAAAGGGTGTGAAGAAATGATAAGTGGTAAACAACAAGCAACATCAATACAAACCAACACAACAATGGTCGGGGGAATTAAACTGACAAGTATTCATCTTGTGTAGTCAGATCGAATTAATATACATGTACCGTACGTGTTAGTACGTGACTAATATACTGCTGAAACTTCCACCAATTGCTATAAAGATAACAGCACAAACCTTGCGAAAGTCAGAGCTATCTCGACGCAACACTTGGCAAGACAGATACCCACTGGAAAGGTCTGGAAAAGTACTCAAATTATTTTTGACAAAATTATGTTATACAAAATGTTAACAAGACTTGTGCTCATAGCCCGTTAGGCCCTTTACCTTTACAAGTAGTTAGTTAGTTGTGTCCTACATTATGACATGGTTCTCTTTCTTGCTTATTTTTCACAGTTCATCATGAGAACAAAACTAGCTGTCGTTGCTACACTCCTGGCGTTTTTGACGGTCAACGTGAGTGCCTATCCCTGGAATAAAAATCAACTAGACTCACCAACAAAGCAACACGTAAGTAAAATCTAGATATCGTTTTACTCTATGGGAAAAAATTAAATGAGAGCTGGTTTATCGGGTAGCTTCAGACCATGGCCTGCACCAGAAGTACGTTGTGGAGAACTCGAACGAATCCCTGTCTTAACTCTAGTTTTGGGCATCAATAAGATTTCGAAAGACTTTGAAAAACTCCTGGCTCTTAAGAAGTCATCATAATATCTTCAATTGCCGAGTTTTAGTTAAAACGAGTCGGAATTCACACCAGTAGATAGTTTCTCTGAACACCCCAAAAGAAGCAACGATGGAGGGAAAACGTTTAGTTTTTTTTTACTTCAGTTATGACTCGACTCCAGATTTTATACTTACCAGTTGCAGGTTAGCTGAAAGAAATTCTTCGAACTATTTGAGCTAATGTTTATTAGTTATTCCAGTAAGGTTTAATTCCGCTATGTATCTTTTACAGCTGTCGTTGATTACAAACAACAAAACAAAATCAGAATAAAAAAAAATGCCGCAAAACTCCTCTTATAGGCTTTTGGCTTCTGCAGTTTCACGAAAGGTTCTTGGCGTGTTTTGGTTTTGGGTCAAAACACGTTTTTCTTAAAGTCAATTAAGTAAGCGAAAGGAGATTCGACCAAACTATCAGAAAGATGCCTGGAAATCATTCTTCCACTCTATAACCCTCTTGAATTCAAACGGTTGGCACTTGAAGAGAATAAATCCTTTCTTACTCCTTACTAAACCCTTAGTTTAACACAAAATGGTTTTGTTCTTTAAGGAAATCCTCAGACGCCAAGCGACAGTGAAATGCAACCTATGGGACGAGAAATGCCAAGTGGATTCAGATTGTAAATGCAGTTTCTCACCTTGGCCCTTAATCTGCGTGGATGCACCGCCGGGCTATCACTTTGACAAAGTTTGCATGGAAAATAATAGTCAGCCCGCATAAAACTGATACAGGTTTTAAATGAAACTGAACTAAGTCTAAGAAGTCTTTGTCGTTTGTTCGCTTGTTTAAGAAGTTGTTTTAGTTTTAAACAAATCTGTTCAGTTTGTAATATAGTTCTGCAAGGACAACATTTCACTGCTGTTATTCATTGTATCCAGAAAATGCCATATTTATATACTCTTATTTAAAAATGTAAAGAAAGCCCAAATAAAAGTAACACATTTACAACATGGAATTGATATGATTGAAGCATTGTGGATGCAGTACACCTATTCAGTAGTGATGAAGAAAGCGTTTAGCTTAGTATCGAAGTTTATTGTAACATTATCTCCATTGAAAAACAAGGAAAAGTAATTTAAAGTTCTTGATTTGATGTATCTGGGTGTTCATCTTTGTCTAGGCAGAGAAGTTCTGTTCGGCCAGCCTTCTAGCGCAATTACACACTTATTTAATCAGGTATTCAAGAATGAGACTAACTTCCAAATAAAAGCTTTACTTACTCCAACTATTCTTATGCAAGAATAGTCCAAAACGAATGCATTCTTTAGTTTTTTTGTTTTGAAAATAAGTTCTTGACGGTCTTGACGATACCCTCCTCTCATAATCTTTTTCTATTTCTTCTCGCATTTTTTGCTCGTCACCAAACTTGCTCCTAACCACGATTTGCTGAAGTCAACGAATGTGACCGTTGCGTCCTGTTTTATAGTTTTGTGACTTCATAATGTCCAGGGTTGTTGGACATGTCGACCGTGAAGACTAACGGTAATTCGGTTTTCATTCGGCATACCCTAATTCAACGCCACTCTCGAATTGCACTGGTAATAATGCAACGTCAACGCATAAGTACACGAGGTTTGATTTAAGGATTTTATCTGGCCTCTAAATTTTTTTCTTTGCATTGGGAAACGAGATCTTGATTGAAATTTGTAGGATACTTAAACCTGATGTTTTGTCCCACTTTTTGTCATCTGTATAGGCCATTTCTTCATAGAACTGGTCAATAATTCTGGAAATGGATTCATGGTTGAACGAAGTTAAGTCACTGCCTGTAAAGAGGGGGCGTGGCTCACGACATCATATTTTCGCCGCAACAGTAAACCCAAATATGGCTCAAAAAGAAACTAGGATTTGGCAACGGCCCAATAATAAAAGGAGATGAAGACACGTGGTGATATTCTTCTGTCCATATTAGCCTAAACAAAAGTTTATTCCTCCAAAGCTATTTTTAGATGATTACAGTGTCCCGAGAATAGGCTACCTGGCAAAACACGCCTACTTGTCACGTACTCGAGGAACGTTATATGATTGACCGTTGGGGCGTTTGGTTTAAAAATAACCTTGGCTTAGAACACACACAAGAAGGTGTTTTACTGGCATTAAAAGAGCAGAAATAATTTCCAACTGAAGTTGAAAAATTAGCAAAATGGTAAAAAAGCCACTCAGAATTGCTACAGAGCTAAACGAGCTGTGTGGCTACAATAGGATACAGTTGGCAACAAAGTTTGGCACATCTAAAAGGAAAAAAATGAAACTGTATTAACAGTAACAGACATCTAATATATTTTGAGCAACATTTACGTGGGAAAAAATACAAAAACACTAACACAAAATAACTGTATAGAAGGTACCAGCTTAAAAAAGTTCAAAAGTTTATGTTAAGGGCCAGTGCGGTGTACTCTCCCTTAGCTTCCTATTGATCGACCTCTTGATGAACATATTTTAGATCATCATCACAGCCTAGAAGTACACAGGTCAACTATTTCGACACAACTTATTGGCGACTTACTAATATGGGGTTACAGTGTAAAGCACTAATGATAAAACTTCTCTCTTTTTTTGAAAAAAAAAACGTTTTAGCGGTCCTTGTAAGTTCAGTGCTGTATAGCAAAGTGAAAGGAACTAGTTGGAACTAGCATTCTCGGGGTGACTTATTGTAGAAAAAATAATTAGTAGAACATATTTTTCTCGAAGCTTAATTATTGTATATTTTGCATTTGTTAACATGTTTTGCAAAATTATGTTTTAAAACAAATTCGGGCTTTTTATTTTCAAATATGAGACGTTTTCGCGAAGAAGAATATTTTCACACGCGTTAAAGCGAACAGCGCTAAATTTGTAGGTGATCGTATTGTCACGTTTTGAATTACAAAATCGATGCTTTCTCGATTTCTTTTTGAATGACTCATTAAGTTACTATGATTTTTTGAAGATAGACTTTTCATATCTGATCAATGCTTTTACGACAACCACAGTAACATAAAACCAACAAAAAAAATAAACAATCGCGGACACGATTTTGCGGTTGAACCACTTACCGAAGTTCAGTCCAAAATTTAGCGTAATTGCTCAAATATTGGCAGAGAATAGACTTCTTTAAGTTCGAGTTTCCTTGATTTAAGTACCAATTCGAGAAAAATCCAATATAGGTTCCCGCGCCCGGGCGCTGTAATCGTTAATAGAGGTGTTTTTAATTCGTCGGCCCCTAGACGATTTTCAACCAACAATATCTTCTCAAAAAGTTGAGACTGCCCAGCGTGTTAACGCGCGTATTCAGTTATAAATAGGTCTTTTTCTCTTTTGACACAAACACTCTATGATTCCAATGCCTTTTTACTGTTTTCTTGGGGTATATTATCTTGTTTTCAGATTCAGCCAATTTCTTGAGATTGTTCCATCTTCTTTATGCATAGATAGAATATTCCTCTGGCCAGTATTAATCTTGTTTACTGCTGTGCAGCCACCACAATCACTAGCTTGTTGCTACAGCCAAGAAGATGCTAAAACTCAAATATAAATAAAGTTGTTAAAGACTGAGAGTTTATTACTGCTGATGTTTATGTTCTCTGGACACACTGAAATGTTCAGTTTAAGCTTTAGTAGAGTTGAGAAACGAAACAGTCCTATATATTTCCGTTGTCAAGTTTCGCACTGACGTTTTCTACGATGTCGTCAAGCTAAATAACGAACTTTTAGCTGCACATAAAATTTAGGCTGTAGCTATTGCTATGGTATAGAGGGAACGGAAAACTGCAAAACCTCACAGATCACACGGCGCCGCGGCGTGGTGTATATGCGTATATTTGTTAAATACGAAACACTGACTGACACACCTGGCAACACCCCAATGTTCCCAGTGCTAAAAAATCTCGAAAGCTACAAAATATTTTATGGATTGGAAAGACAAGAACCTCGTCTATTCAAAACTTATAAAGTCAAAACTTGCAAAATTTTGGGTCATAATGATCCAAAAAGATCCTGGGTATCCTTTAAAACCTTGATAAATAACAACAGTCTTGGGATAGCTACCATCACTCAAACTGATATCGAGTATATTGAACATCTAATAATGAGATTAGGTAGTCATAATGATGAGACAGGGGGGTGGAATGGGTTCGCATTCTAAGTCAGTCCAAAGCTGATTTGTATTTTCACCTGGCTCCCTTTTTCTTTAATACAAGTGTCGGTGACGTTAACAGTCTATGTCGACTGCCCTACCGTATATTTCGAAAACACGTCGTAAACGAAAATGAGTAGAAGCACTTGAAAGTACTTGCGCCGTGAGAGTGACTATTATTATATACGTGAAATAAATCAGTAGCAGAGAGCAACGGTTTCGATTTTATCACTGGGTCCATATGCAAGATCAGCGGATCAAGGATAGCGGAAGAAAATAATTGGGGTGATTAACTCACAATTATGTCAGTATTAACTGTACTTGCTCCAAAACTGAGAATCTAGAAGCTGAAAATGATATATGAACGCTATTTGCATGAATGTTGGAACCTTGTTGTCAGACAAATTAAAGCTCGATGCATGTTTTGCTTGGAACCATTTGCCATGTGGAAGCGTTTGAATGGTCGGTGAGGAAATATTGCATTAACGTTTTGATGAAATGTTCCTCGTTATTAGTATTGCCTTGCTCTTGAAACAGGGGAGAAATCACTTAGTGTTTGTCTCTTGAAAAACAAAGAGTTGTGGTTTATGGGATTGCACCTATATACGCACACATTTTTTTGTTATAGAAGATTAGCCAAGGAATGTTACTGAGAAAGTGGAGTTTCTTCATTTCATTAAACTGACTTGTTTTTAAAAGTTCAGACTGCCAAACTATTTATGTTCCTGTTTAATACTGTCAGTAGTAGCCCGGAATGTCAAATATTAGTAACTAAAGTTAAGTGTACCAAAAGAAATCTTTATGCAAATTAGCTTATTGACAATATTGCGTGGAATTATGTTAAGCACTGTATATCCATCAATAGCTTTCCCTCCCCGAAAATCATTCAACGAAACACTAATTGCTTTAACTGAATAGTGACAAACGTACACGGCAAGAGATCACACAAGCGTGGGTACACCGTCGTACAAGCAGAATGCACTTTCTGCCGCATATGGATAAAGCTAAGAACATATTGATATGGAGACCTGGCGTGGACAGAAAGCAACACTTCAACCGTTTATTCTTTTTTGGATAAAACAAAAAGTCTACTGACTGTATGGAATTCTTTTGTTTTAAATACCAATTTTGGCAAACGTTCTGTACTACTGTTTTTACTTTCCATATGCAATATTAATAGGAAGGATTACCTAAGATTTAATTGCGGTTGTGCGGTCTTTCACACTGTTCGATATCCACATTTTCAGAGAAAGCAGAAAACAACCCTTAAGGATATGATCCAAAAATTTCATAGTTTTGCCAACACGGGCCCTGCGTTTGCGATTTGGACTACGTAATGCAGTTTTTGAATATAAAGACGTGGCGCCTTTCTAAAACTATTTTCATTAATGGAATTGGGTTTTGACCTCCTTGTGCAACTGCTAGTGCCTCCTTGACTAATATTGTTCCATGTTAAGCTAATTTCAATTTTAAAGGGTAGCTTTAAACTTTTATTACCTTAAAACAAGAACAGGTTAAGTGATTACCATACAGGCGACGTGAACACAAAAATAAAAATTTAACCTGAACAGAAAGCACTGATTAAGGCAGTTCAAAGTCTTCTTTTCATCAACATCATCTTGTTAACCGTGGAGAGATTTCGAAAAATACCAAACCAATTCAGATTCATGACCTCTTCTGTTTTTGACAGCCGTACCTGACATTGACTCCGCTCCACCAATAAGGAGCTCCTAATATAATCTTAAAACCCTATGGAAGGCAAGCTTTTTCAATAATAGCACTGATGCTATGGATTCAAAGTTTTTAAAAGTTCTAGAAAGTACAAATCACACCACATAGGAGGCATACATATACCTTTAAGTTGCAAAAGACAAGCACTACGTTGTTGTAACTTCCGTTTCTGTCTCGATCAACAAAATTGAACAAAACAAAGCAAAATACTTTTTTTATTGCGTTAGTTAGTTTACCCGACAACAACAACTCAAGACCGCTTTTAATCATAATCAGTTTTATAAAAACCTTCAACAATTATCTTTGTTTTAATTTTAAGTCAATTAGGAAAACTTGGTTTTTTTCGTCATTTCGGACAATTAAGGGCTGACAAATATAAAAACTTGACATACCACTATGTGTATAAAGCATTTCTCAATGGCAATTATACAAAAAAAGGAAACAGAATATCGGGATGTCTTCATTGGACGCGACAGTTGTATAACATAAATAACAAAAATCTGAAGTGAAGCAAAATTTACGAAGCTATTTCCTGTGGACAGCCTGCCATTGTCATCAAAAAGTACTCAGACAGTCGAAATATAAAAGGTGTTGAATTGCGTGCCCAGTTCTTTGTTAAATTGTAGTTTTGGTACATTTTGAAGGTAGCAAAAAGAGTAGAGTCTCGCCTTTTTACGTCCAACTAAAATCCCGGAGAATTTCCCAGGCTTCTGCAGTAGTTCTCGAACGTGCATGTTTGTTTGTTTTATTTTTAAATAATTAATGTTTTTGTCTCCCGCATTTGTAGGATAGCAGCATTTAACTTGGCAACTTCAAGTAGTATAGTTATGTTATAGTGTAAAGTAGGAGATTGCAGTTTTTGAACAGCTTACAAATTGGCTTGGGTTGGCATATGCGAACTGTTAACACAAGTTGATTTCACTTCTCATGTATACATCTACACACATAAATGTAAAATTTACACAAAGAAAATATTTTCTTTTTTGTTTGTTTTTGGTTGTTTGTGTCGGGTTTTTTTCACATGCCAAAAGTGTTGAACAAATCTTCAATGTTGATCACAAAATTGACTTGCACATTCGAAAAGTTGTCGGAAACTGAAGACTCCCGAAAGTAGACAAAAACATTTTTCACACAAAAAAGATGAAATACAATGAGAAATGTGTCGAGGATAGAACTTTCCCATTTTAATCTGCAATGGGGAAAAAGATCTTTTAGATATATGTACGCAAAACAGTGGAATTTTATCCCAACAGAAGTTAGAGAATCGAAAGATTTGAACAATTTTAAACGCTTTTAAAAACATATGCTTTTAAATTTTAAGTATTTACCTATTGCAAAAGGTTGAGTATAGAGGGTTTGTGTGCGTGGAGTGAGATAAAGGGGCGAGAAAGCGAGTTAGAATGGGGTGGTGGGGGGATCTACTGAGGATGGAACTTTTATAAAACTTTGTTAATGTTTGTTGGGGGGATGGATTGAGGGCGGAACTTTTATAAAATTTTGTGAGTGTTTGTGTGCATTGTGTGAGGGTGGAACTTTTGTAAAATTTTGTGAATGTTTATTGGGGGAATCGATTGAGGGCGGAACTTTTATAAAGTGTTGTGAATGTTTGCGTGCGTGGAGTGAGGGGAGACGGGAGAGAAATTAAGTTGGAATAAAGGGGGGAGGGTCGACTGAGAGGGGAACTTTTATAAACATACATGTAACCATTTAAATATTTTATGTAAAATTTTTCCAGTATTTAGTGCACGTTCATGTTTTAACGAGTTTCTTTTTAAGCTCCTCTATGACACGTGGGTAAATGAAGTTATTATTACTATTATTATTATTATTATTATTATTATTTTTATTAGCTAGAAACAAGCTCTTCCGCGGTTCTATTTAAAACAAGAAGCCATAAGTAGCTTTGTGATCTGTCGCGATCGTTGTTAACGGGCCAGAGTACAAATCTTTTTTTGAATAACACAATTTTAATAGCCTTGCCATCGATTGGTAAGCAACTTGAACAATGATTGGCTGAAAAGTCTTAAACATCTTGCCGACCTCTAAGGTAATACCGTTGAAGATTTAACAGGGCTAACCTTACTTGTATGAACGCTAAAATATTAAGAAATCAAAACGAATGCCGAAGCCACAAGAGGGATGTGTCCGTCCGCCATATTGAACCAGGGAGCAAATGTGCGGAAGAGCGAGCCTGGTGCATTATCATGACGTCACCGTATTTAAAAGCTTTCGTTTTCTCTCGTCCACACAAATACGATAAATCTCCGTTTTCAAAACTCTCCACCCTGGAGAGCGTATTTGAAAACCCCCATTTTGAGTGCCCAAAAACGCTGGCTATGTGTGGACGGTAGTCGTATTCGAAGAAAAAAATCTCCGTTTTCGAAAATACCCGGCTACGTGTGGACGGGGCCCAAGGGCTCCAGCTGGCGGAACCACACGTATTGAAAACATGACAGATTGGATTTACGAAATAAAAATCAACTATGTTTAAACAAAAGTTAAAAGCAAAAAATTAAGAAATGTCACATAAAATGTAAACTGGTGTTGTGACCCCACCAAAACTCTGCGCATGAATGGGAAAGTGGCACATTTGCGAGTTCAACGGGGAAGAAAACAAAACCGACAAAAGGACAGAAGACAGTGCACTGCACTGCACGTGAACATGCGCCAAGCTGACAGTCTGTCTACCGTCGAGTTTAAAACTACAACAAAAAATAACATATTAGAGAGCGTGATAAACGTCAATAATAAATTGACCTACAATTTGTTTGCATTTGGTTCCATTCACACTCTGACATCAGTACAAAAAACAGAGTAGATGGAAAACGAACTGAGAAAAGAGAAAACGAGAATGCTATCCTTAGAAGACATTGTCTGACCAACAGCTCTATACCTTCTGCTTAAAATTCCTATTTTCGGAAAGCTTTTCTCCTAACACGAACTTAGATGAAACGAAAGGTAGAAAAGCAGTGTTCATTTCCTATTTTTACAAGAGGCAACTATGAGCCTATATTCGGGCTATGTCAAAAGCCGAGCATACTTCAGTGGTCACGACAATAATGCGTAAATCGGTGATTCGGCAGTTACTTAATTGTGATATTGAAGCACCTGAAGAGCAACCTTGTACAGATCCACAGAACCCCATAGGGAACTTGGCCAATTGCAGTTCACATGGTTTAACCTCTGTGTAGCACTTCACAGGTTACCTAAATTTTATGTCACATGGGGGTTTGGATGTTTGAATCTTATCACATGAACTCTCTGTATTACATTGATCACAAATCATAAAAAATTTGGAATTGCATGAGGTCTTAAAATTACAATCGTCGGTAACTTTTGAAAGTGAGTATACAACATACAATAACTGTCCGTTAAAAGCACACACTTAAAAACTTCAGGTAAACGTAGTTTATAAGCAGCTTTTATACATATTTTAAAATATGCTGTGTTTAGAAATTTTAAGGAAAAAGTACTTGTAACACTAACAACCATGCGACCTACCTGATGAATAAGGCTAGACGGGACTTCTACTCTGAGTTTATGGATGAAAACGGTGCTGATCAAAG
>JAOBYE010181107.1:0-10794 GCA_025403585.1 Parazoanthus swiftii
GTATACATCTGTTGAGGTGAGGACGTGTGTGTAGTGGAGTATTCTACCAGGTATACATCTGTTGAGGTGAGGACGTGTGTGTAGTGGATTATTCTACCAAGTATACATCTGTCGAGGTGAGGACGTGTGTGTAGTGGAGTATTCTACCAGGTATACATCTGTCGAGGTGAGGACGTGTGTGTAGTGGAGTATTCTACCAAGTATACATCTGTTGAGGTGAGGACGTGTGTGTAGTGGAGTATTCTACCAGGTATACATCTGTTGAGGCGAGGACGTGTGTGTAGTGGAGTATTCTACCAGGTATACATCTGTTGAGGTGAGGACGTGTGTGTAGTGGAGTATCCTATCAAGTATACATCTGTCGAGGTCAGCACGTGTGTGTCGTGGAGAGTTCTACCCAGAATGTCTGTTGAGGTGAGCACTTGTGTATAGTGGAGAGTTCTACCCAGTGTGTCTGTTGAGGTGAATACGTGTGTGTAGTAGGATTATTTTTATCCAAATTATGGTATTACAACTTCTTAAATAAAGTCGAAACTGCGCTCAAAGTACGGGAATTGCCTTGCCAATAAGACACCTCCACATTTTTCTTAGGAGAATGCTTGATCCCTAGGAAGTAGCTTCTTTACCACTCGTTTTGTCCCACCCTCGGCTTCTTTCAAAAATTCTTTATCTGCCTGTGCATTACCGGTGCAGGAGGGTTCTGAGAACCATGAAGCATGTTTTTCTACAGTTTAACATTGATTTCACTTGTCTTTTCCTCTAATGAATGAAGGTTGGCTGGAAAACACTGTTTGAGGAGTTCTCCAAAGCAATGCAGGTAATGCGAGTAATGCAGTGATGCCCTGTTGTTTCTCGCCAATAATTTAAAAAAAAAAAACATGCAGCTATTCCTGGAGAGAACTGTAATTGCTTAGTTTGTATCATTATGGAATTCGTGGGATAGTGTAGAATTGGTTCATATCATATTTCAGCAATCGAAAGAAGATTGTCATTGTTAATGAGGAAAGTAATAATCATGCGGAGTTCCATAGGCCTCAGTTGTCGGCCCCTTACTATTCCTGATTTATATTTTAGCTTTTCACACTTGTTCAGATTTATTTGACTTTCATTGTACGAAACCAAGAGTTTGGGTGGTTTAGAGACCACTGCAAATACTGAATTATATAATGTGTATGCATGGTTATCTGCTAACAAGCTCTCACTCAGCATACAAAAATCGAATTTTCTCAATTTTCATCCACCACAAAGAATACTACAAGTCTCAGTATTAATTTTTTAAATAATCATACACATTCGAAAAGGGAGTTTCATGTCACCTATCGTAGACTCCTAATTGACTCCAACTTAAACTGCAAAAGGAACCAAGTTGAGTATGTGGCTGTAAGAGCTCTACTGACATTCAGTGTATTTATTTCCAACCATTAGAGAGCAGCAGAACGAAATGAGAATGATGGTCACAGCCATCTGTTTAACGACCTCAAAGCCGAGGTGTCTGATCAGTGCAAACGCAGCCACAAGTGGCAGCCCCGAGCCATTGACAGCTTGGTGAGTAACACACACCTGTGAATGGTTAGTGGTATGTTTATTGTTAACTGGCATAGTTTGGACCGAATATTTCTCCAGTATCAGATTCGTGATAACTTGCACGCCACAGGTTCCACAGCTATGAGCAGATTAGAATGGCATGTTGGTAACTTTGTTCATGTTATTCATGGTTTGCATGTGGCATCACGAAAACACTATTAAATTAAAACTGTTTTTGAAGGCTTTCTGCAAACTTAGCGTGGCAAGGTGAACATTCTGATTCATCGCTGTAAACTTTCAGTGTATCCCGCTGGCTTACGCTTATATTTGCTCAAAATACCTTTTCCTCGAATTTTATCGGGCGTTTGTGTGAATCTTACGGCGTTGGGTTTTTTTGTGGAGGTTTATTTTCTTTTAACGGTATCGTTTCAACTCGTTTCTATAAGTCTATACTACAGTCCCGGTCACTCGTTACATTAAGCTAGAATTTGTGAGAACGTGTGAAGAGTTGGAACTATCTATCACTTTTGAAATAATGCATCTGTTTGTTTACAAGTCTCCAAATAACTATTTACATGCGCTCTTTGTAGCGAGTGATTCAGATTACAGCCCTGGAGGACTGGTCAGTTGCCGACAGACAGCAGTGGGACAGTGCCATCAAGTTTATGGAGACCACGTTGAAGGACGAACTTAAAAAAGGTTTGCTGGTTTGTTGTGTCGCGACTATTACCGCCTTTCTACCAAACACTGAACATGGTTTTATTAAACTTGTTCGAGTTAGAAGTTTGTACTGTCGCCTGTTGAAAGCTTTTCACGGTTTCTTAAAGGAGAATTCGAATTTTGTGACGATAAAACACTTTGTTTATACAACCAGCATGTGGACTATCAAATTGTTTTCAGTCATGATTACTTGGAACTTGTTTAGTAGTATTGTGAATCAATGCGATGTAAGGCTCAATTATTATTTGCTCTGGCTTCTTTGTGGCCTTTTAGACACGAGAACGTGCTTCAAAACCTTCTTTATCTAGGAGTTCAAGGAAAATAGTTAAAGTTGTAATAAAAACCAATGTTTTCATTCTACTTACACATCTTCAGGTTTGAACATTTTTATTGAACATGCAACGTTTCAACATTTTACGTGGAGAATTTGAAGAAATAGCGTTTTGCTGGACTTATATAAGAGTTGTTGGTTTCACGAAAAACCGTAAACGCGATAAACCATTAAAGTTTGTCCTTAAGTGGACTGGACGTACGAGTTAGAGTCAAGAAAGTAGGTGGTGTGTTAGCAACGTTATGTCATGCATGTTGATGTACAACCAATTCAGTGAGGCGAAAACTTCTTTCTTCGTTTTGAAATCAAGTTTGTGATAACTAAATGCTCCGAATTGAACTTGTGCTGTTACGTAATTTACAAGAACTCGAGTAGCGCGTTCAAATGTATTTAAACGTTTTCGACAAGAAAGTTAGGGTCAGTGAAACAAGCCATCAAAAATTTTAATTTAATCAAGCTTTGGTTATCCGTGATACAGGGTGGTATTGGACAAGACAGGGTTTGCTGTTTAATTCATAAATGTAATGATCGTTTTATGTTTAGAGTTTGATTTATTAACGTTGAACGTTTACTTACAAGTTTAAAAATGAACAAGAAGTAACAAAAAGTAAGACAAATTTCCATAATTGCAGATTGAAGTCAAATGCTAAGTAATTTGAAACAAAGAAGAGAGAGGCTACAATGATCGGTGACTACTTGAAAGTGTATCTTAATTAAGGCATAATGGCTGCTCGCGAAGGCAATGTTATGACTTATCAACTTAAGCTTTTTGTGACGCTTTATTAAATAAACTGTAATCTTTGGTTACACGCGTTTGACTTGTGTGTTGGTACAGAACCCGGGTTGGTTGGTTGGTTGGTTGGTTGGTTGGTTGATAGCTAGTTGAGGAAGTATGATATGTGTTTCTGTGTTGTATTTCAGCTTCCGAGAAGATGTACGAGCTGATCGGCCCGAGCGCCACTGAAAGGTGGCTGTATTGGAAGTACAGTAGCAGAGAACAGGTAATGTTTTTTCGGTAATTTTACGAATCTGTTCGCCCCTATTTCCTTATCCAGTTTCCATTCCAACTTTTTTGTTTGGTGCCTTAAACGTTTGCAAATCTTATGGCTTTGATATCTTATCTTTTTTTGACAATTTCTCTTATCTTCAGCAAAATCGAGGGTTTATCAAAGAGGAGCTACAAAGACTACTGCAAGCTAACGAGGTAGGGCCTTACTATTCCGTGCAAGTCCATTGCTAATAAAAGCTAGATATCACCAGACTTGTATGGGTTTATATTGTTTGTTATATTGTTTATAAATACTTTGATTCCTAGACGACATCCAAGTTTTTCCTGAAGCTCCATAGTCAAATTTGCAAATAAATGATGCCTTAATTTTAGGTTGCACGGCTTTTCTCCATAGGTAAAACCGTCTCGGTAGCATTTCACTTGCTATTTGTAACATCTGGTTTGTACTACTTTTTAATCTACGTTTCCAGCACCTTAGGCACAGACATTTTTTTAATTTGTGCACTTTACAAGTAAGGATGCTTTTAAATTGTTATGGGTTGTGACGAAGTGGGGTGTATGTTGGAGACTGAACAACCCGGTTAGCGTGGGTACCAGTTGCTCGAACCAATGCGAGTATGCCCTGGACATTACTCGAATTCCACTTGAAAGAGTGGATATTCCTTGTAATTTATTTTTCCGATTTTTTTGTCTATCAAACTGTAATTTTTTGTAGTTAAAATTCATTCCAACAGTTTGTATCAAGGTAATTTCCTTACCTAATGTTAGCTGACTTAGCTGATAAGCACAATAACTCGGGTGAGGATAGCACTAACACCATCGGACTTATAGGCTGCGGGTACTTTCACTCTCTCCCATTCCTCAACCCCAGTCTCGGCCTCCAAGGAACTCCAGAAAGCATGTATAATTAATTTGCGGTGTCTTATCTGCTTCAGCGCCACGAGTCGACGCTTGCTGATGATGAGCTCACAACAGTAAGAAAAAACCTTGAGACCATCAACGTAGAGGTGGATAATCATTTGGTAAGTAAAGAGCTGCTAACATTTTCAGAACAAGTACTCTTGCTGGGATGCCTGTAGATCGTTTAAGAAGTTCTTAACCTAGCTGGATTTGAAAGTGCTTTTGTTTTAACCATCCACACTGAAATTGCTTAAAACGGAGTTGACGCTGGTTAAACGTTTTTATATTAAAACGTTTTGTTCTTTTTTGCGTCCTCGCCATTAGCTAAAATCTTATAAGGTCTTGAATGCCCTCTCAAATCAGAAAAAGTTTCACGTTGGAATAAATGAATCTGCTAGAAGAGGTAGCGAATTCCAAGGTCCTACAAATTTGTATGTTTTGCAGGCTTCTTTCTTATTGAAAAATTAAACTGGAAACAATAAAACGACGCCTTATAAAATGTTTACATCTAAAAACTGCATGAAGCGTGAGTGCAAAACCTAATCAGAGTTGCAGCCTTCATTGCATCCAGATCATCAAAAAAATACACTTCGTATTTAAAAAATATGTAGGTAGTGAACTTTGGAACATACCTTCAGAACATGGCGAGACCTGAACGCAAACAACAAAACAGTACACTTGCTGTGTTTCTTGATCAATAGCGCAAAGCCTTGATCTGTATTAACGGAATAACTAGCTGGGTTTACCCGTAGGAAAAGTCGTCTTGGTAGCATCTTCACCTGCTGCTGGCAACTACTAGTACGGATAGATTGAGCGACAGAATTGTTTTTGTTCATCTGTTCATTCAATATCTCCGTTCTTCTTCACACCTCAGTTCTATTCTTCTTTCTATTGGCGATTTTTGATTAAGGAATGCAATCTGATTAGTATTTTGCGTTCTGTTCTTCAAAACTACTTTGGAGTAAATTTACTTAAAATATACTTAAATAGACTTATACCTAAATATCATTTACGTTTTTACTTGCTTTCCAGATCAGTGAAACGTGGAGACATTTATACCGAGAACATTTTCTACACCAGGCCTTGGGTAACACCCAAGAGTGTCGGAACGCCTTCTACCAGAGAGATGCGGTCAAGAATGAGGTTTGATTGCGTTACTTTTTTCTTCCTGTTAAACAGCGAACTTCATGAAATGAACAGTTGCAGGCTTTTCCTCCTGCACTGAAGTCCAGCATATTCTCGTAACTAAAAATTAAAGCCATCTGACCTAACTCTACTTCTCTTTCTTCGTTTCACCTACGCGGTAAGGACGTGTTTGCTAATCTGGAGAATTTCTCTCACTTTCTCCCCTTAACTCCAAATTCAGTCCACATCGTACTGTTCTTTTCAGCTCCACTGTAACGACGTGATGTTATTCTAAACAGAATACCTCTCTCACTTTCTCCCCTTATCTCCAAATTCATTCCACATCTGTCGTACTGTTCTTTTGAGCTCCACTGTAACGACGTGGTGTTATTCTAAACAGAATACCTCTCTCACTTTCTCCCCTTATCTCCTAACTCACTCCACATCTATCGTACTATTTCTTTCAGCTCCACTGTAACGACGTGGTGTTGTTCTGGAGGATACAGAAGATGCTACAGACCACAAGTAACGCGTTGAGGCAGCAGATTATGAACCAGGAAGGTGAGGAATATTCTCCAGTTCTGCCTTGGAAGGACGTAAAGTAGTTAGATAGACTAGTTGTTTATTAGAAATACTGACTGAGTCGAGCAAGCCAGATATTGTGTTTGATCAACAAAAGTTTGATATGAAATGTTTGTCGCCGTAATAATGACACCCAACCTTCCCCCCTCTCTCTCTTCGTAATCCCCCAGTTGAGTGATAGTTATCCCCTTTTCGCCATCCGTTGTGATCTTGTGCAGATCTTGTTGTATTGTTCCAAGTATCTTTGATCATAATTCCTGTTCGCATGACCTTCTTCCAATTTCTTTCGGGTCGCCTTGTCTTTCTTTTGCCGTGTGGGTTCCAGAAGAGTGCCTGCCTTTCTGAGCTAGCGCCCGAGCCATTTTCATTTATCTGGAACAGCACCTTCTCTTGTTCCTTATTTCTTATAACATCTATGGACTCCCATAATGCTCCGCTGTTTATTAACAATGACTTGGACATTGAAATGGACTGACCGTACCAGCCATTTGCTGATCAAGTTCAACATTATTACTATCCTCAAAGCTGGGCCCTGACGAAGGACTAAAACTTGCATCTTATATGCTAAATATCTGAAGGAGTAAACCCTACTTATCGTGCAGTTACTTTTTTTCCCAGTTACCGCTGATTACAATGACTATAGACTCATTTCTACAGCATTAGCCTCGACTTGGTGTTGAATATAAATAAATACCAGCGAGAAGGATTAGAAGTCCGATACTCCAACAATACACAGAGTTGTAAACATCACATATCTATATTAGTATTTATGAATGTTTAACATCAAATCGAGGCTAACGCTATGGAAACGAGGCTGTAGTCATTGTAATCAGCGGCAACTACGAATACGAAACTTGACTGTTCTGTTTTAACTGGTAAACGGAGTGTTGAAAAAAGTCTGCTTTGACGAAGGGCTAGCGCTTGCAAACGTCAGCTTTACGCACAACCGAAAAACAAAGGTTTCAGTGCAAAACCTGTTTGCAGTGTTTATATACAGCTGTATGTTGATTTGCAGCTCGCCGACTTGAGAAGGAAGTGAAAGAAGTAGTTGATGAGATTGGACACACCCAGCAAGAAAAAGAGAGGTTGATCCGAGGTCGACAAGTGGAGTTGGCTGAAGAATTGAGTAAGTTATTTATAATAGTTAGAGACTTTTGAAATAAAGTTTTGTCCACTTTATACTTTTCAGCAATCAAAAAATCTTAGAAGTAATCATGATGTCTTTTATAACTTTTTTAGTTGTTTTTGTAGGTAGACTAGCTTTGATATTGATAAATCTGACCAACTTTTGCTTTTCTTTTAGAACGAGTTCGCCACATCCAGGAGAGTTTAGAGCACTTCATAGAAGCTCTCAACAGTGAAAAGTGAAGGAAGCATTATATTACTAGACCCTTAAAGAGTAAATGGCGTGAATTGAAAGTAAACAGCACATGGCATTCTTGCTGTGTGACTAAACGATGTGCAGAAGAGAGTCTCTGGTAAAAGGTGAATTGCTCGGCAATTGCATTTCGATGCAGCAGTGGTTTCGTCCCAGTTCGAGAATTTTTTTGTGAGTGAAATCGAGCGTCTTTTAACAACGTTTAACTATTCCAGATGAAACGATAAACGACTTCGCTCCTGCACCAGAAGGAAAAAGATTGGAGATGTACAGCGAAAAGATATCGGGGAAACTAAAACATATTCTTCATCGCCCTTTTATCTGGCAAGTCGCTCAGCCACTCCCGTTTGTACACGTGTGAATAATCTGTCTTGACACGCTGGGAGACTTATTGAAATAAAAACTTTGACCAGTCGGGTACTATGAACAATCGATACAACACACCTCTATATGTAGCTTCTCTCAAACTTTAATGAACCGCTTTAAAGCTTTATGCTTAAGTGCATCCTATTTTTCAGGGGTTGGAAGAAGTGGGCGATGAAACTCGTCCAGTGCAGAAAAATCAGTTTCATATCAGATTGATAATAACGTGACACCATTCGTTGACTTCAGCTTCTATTAAAAAAAATTGTTGTTATGATATTGAAGAAATCGTGATATAGAAGATACCTCGAGGAATTTATCAAACTTGCGTAACACGCATCTCCCTGTATACCCAAAGATAGTTAGGAGTTGAAACATGAAAACAAGAGACAAGGTTTTTCCGAACTCGTGTAACAAGATAAAGGTTTCACTGAGTGAAGTAAATTGTGAAAAAAAATTGTTATTTACGGCGCGCTTAAGTTGGGTGCTATCTTGGATTCAGTCGTAGCGTGGGCTCGCAGGATCCAAGATGGTGCCGGATCTCGAGCGAACGCTTGTTTCTCAGCCAACTCTACTGAGCTCCTGTTATTGATGGTGCAATAAAAGTAACATTTTTGAAAAGCGTTCGCCAGGAAGAGTGCTTAGTTTCAAGTCGTGCAAAGAGACTGTTCTAAAATATCCGTTTGTAGCCGTCTAAGCGCTGCCCAGAGATCTAGTCTAGCAACTATCCACCCACCCACCCCTAAACCTAACCCCAACCTTGTTTCTGACCCTTACCTGGGGGGGGGGGTAAGGTTGATAGTTGTCCAGAACCCTACATTGATCCCCTAGTAGTTGACGCTCTTAATAGTGCATAGTAGTAACGTTTTCTGCTCTGTGCTCATATCATTAGATACTATCAGCTAGAATTCATGGGCTGATGGCGTCGTTCCAAACACTGATTAGTATCATTAAGGCCGTCTTTGTGAACACAAAGTATAAAGAAACTGCAAGATCCGTGTAAACAAGGTCCGAATCTCGGGTTTACCTCGGTACAAGAACCCCCCAACTGGCGTCATAGGGTTCCCTCAGAGGTGCACAAATGATGTCATAGAGTGAGCAATGTCTCGTTCTATCGCCGAGGGTTGGTGATACGGTGCATACTTACACTCATACTCTACAAAATTTACTTCAGTTATGGGAGGTGAATTAACGTCGTTAATGTGCTCGACGTCTGGTTAACGATTGGTATAGTGACCTGAAATGTTTAATTTAACTCCCATAACTGAAGCTTATTTTCCAATCTATAAGTAAAAGAAGGTATTGTGGGGGTTATTTGTCGCATTCACCACTGGTGAACCCAGTCTGACTGACTAATCTGGCAGTGGTTACGTCAGTCGTGGTTTCTTACACCGAGGTAGAGCTAAAATTAGTAGCTTTAACGGCAGTATCTACATCATTAGGTGATAGAAAGATAGTTGTATTCATCCTGAAATTTCTTGATAACTTTGATTTTGGTGAGAGCAAATTTCGTTTAAAGTTAGCCAGTTTGAAAGTTAGAGAGTGAAAGATATTTTTTTTTTGCGTTTGTTATACATTTAGCTAATGTATAATCGTTATAGTTTGGTAGTGTAAGTTTATACGCTCATTTTGAGACGTCTCCCGGCACTGTAGGCGCAGATTTTTTGGGAGCAATGTTTGCCAGAAGTAAAAACCGGGCAAAAAGGTTTAAAATGAGCACCTTATGCAAATGTGTTCAAAATGTCCAAATTCTTTCTCTTGCTTGCTTAGCTGCGCCTCCACTTGGCACCTTGTGCACTTTCGGCGCTGGTTGTTTGAAATTTTTTTACTCTAGAGAAAGTGTCACCTGCGGTCTAGTCCAGTCAGTTTTCAAATACGCGCCAAAGTTTTTTTCGATATCAGTAGCCCTTTTCGAAGCTCAATAAATTGCAGATCAACGGCTCGTTTTCATTTTCAAGCACCAATCGATGGTTTGGATCTAACGTTTTGGGTCTACCTTGGTGTAAGAACTCGCGACTGATGTCTTAGGGTTTCCTGAGAGGTGCAGAAATGATGTCACAGTGTGATCAATGAAGCCTCGTTCTATCGCCGAGGATCTGCTTACTTACACTCAGGCCCCGTCCACACTAGCCGGGTATTTTCGAAAACGGAGATTTTATCTCCGAATACGGCTACCGTCCTCACGTAGCCGGCGTTTTTGGGCACCGAAAACGGAGTTTTCAAATACGATGTCTTTATTTACTTTTACGTTCAGTCGCTCGACTTTTAACCCTTAATTCAATCTTTATCATAGCTAATTTCAACTTGAGGTATGTTAGTCGTAACGCAGTGAATCAAGCCTCTTTACCATTGCTAATCTACAGGTATCATAAGCACTGGAGTATAAAACTGTTTCGCGCTCGCTACATTAACAAGTTGTGAGCAGTCGCAATACAGCTCCTTTGTTAGGTATGGTTTTGTACTGTTGCGATTGTTGTATTACCCAGTCAGAGAGTAGATATATGGAGGTGCTTCATAACCCTTCTAGTAGTCACTCGTATCGTGAGCAGTCGGAATACAGCTCCTTTGTTAGATATGGTTTTGTGTTGTTGCTACTGTTGGATTACCCAATCAGAGAGTAGATATCTGAAGGTCCTTCATAACCCTTCTAGTAGTTACTCTTATCGTGAGCAGTCGGAATACAGCTCCTTTGTTAGATATGGCTTCGTATTGTTGCCATTGTTGGATTACCCAATCAGAGAATAGATATCTGAAGGTGCTTCATAACCTTTCTAGTAGTCACTCGTATCGTGAGCAGTCGGAATACAGCTCCTTTGTTAGATATGGCTTCGTATTGTTGCCATTGTTGGATTACCCAATCAG
>JAOBYE010181218.1:0-17819 GCA_025403585.1 Parazoanthus swiftii
AAGGGGGATTTGAGGGTAATTGCCCCCGTTACCCCCCAGCTCAGCGGCCCTTGTTTTTAAAAGATCAGCATTAAAGTCTCCAGTACTGAAACATTTTTTGCCGTTCTTTCCATTTTATCAAATGTTGATGAAAGAGTGATTTGATCAATAGTACCTTTTGGTGGTTTGTTAGTGACTGGCAAGGTAGCATAGAATGATCCTCAATACTTCAGTATATTTATAAACTGAACAAGTTGATCACACGTGTTGTGGGAGAAGTCATTGCTTATAAATAAAGCAAGATACAATGTTTTCGTATAATTTTGCAGTTCCAGAACCTTACAACTTCTGCAACAGTAACAGATAATACATACACAAACGCTCCCGAATTAGCTGACGATATCTTATCGGGAATACTGTATACAGACGTATTAGATCATCCGGCTTCCGGTTTTTGCTTTTGGATTCGGTACTTCAACACCGAACGATACCCATCTAACTAAAAGACTATAGTACTAAGAGAGAAACAGCAAATTTAAACAAATTTATTCAGCAATCAGATGCATGGTATGATATTTATGAAAATGAAAAGACAAACTTCCAATATACCTTAAATATTTCGCAGAGCTAAAGTTAATCCAAAACAAAAAAAACGCGTTTGAATAACACATGGTATCCTCAATTAAGGGGAAAACATGCTTTAAAGAGCCAGTGTGATACGACATCAAATACCTCATAAGTTTAGTAAGCAGTTCATAACCTTCCGAAGCAAACTAAGTAACTTTTTTTATTTAATCCTTTTTCACTGCATATGTGTACATAAGTAAAAGTAAAAAAGTAAAACGTTGTTACAAAAATATGTAATAACAAAGAAAAAATATATACAGTTGGGAAGGAAAAGAAAGGAACATTAAGAACCATGCTGCGCTATTCCACTACTTAATTATATTTTCCAAAGTTATGCATTACACATTTTCTTTTGATAAGGCGCAGGGAAATCTCAGAGCAACATGGAATACAACTAATAAGATTTTAAAACGTAAGCCAGAAAAAAACAACAATAAAGTGACATAATATGTTGTGGGATGGTGAGAAGCACCAGCAAGAGAGATAACTAGGCTATCCTCAGCAAAGGAAGTAAGTGAAAGACTACATAATACCCCCATGTAACAATCACAACACAGAATGCTAGATGAGTTATGTAGTCTTGATCATATCAAAAGCAGCAGGCCCTGACAACACCCCAATCAAATACATTAAAGACTCAGCAGAATCGCTCTCTATTCCATTAGCACATATCTTAAATACGCCTTTCAAGGGTAACCTTGCATCTAGATCCGATCAACACATCGACCTCAACATCGATGGTATGTGTATCACAAAAACTGACAAAAAAAAAAATCTTCGGAGTAACTGTTGATCAACACCTTCATGCAATGGGACAATCATATTGAACATATTTCAAGAAAGATTCGACTACGGTTCGTGTTTCCTAGACATCCCTTTCGTAAACTTCAAAATTTACGCGTGCTTATAAAACTGAACATAGCACGCGGGCTCATTTTCTATTTCTATATTATAAAATAAAGCAGATGTAACGCGCCTCCCGATTGGCTGTACAGCTTGCTTTATTGTTGTACATAGGCATTGTGCAACGTGCTTTATAACTTTTAGAGTTCTTTTTCGAAATGGAGGAAGCTGGCTAATTGCCAAATTGTTGCATTGCCAAGTTTTGGTTTTAACATACACAGTGGTTTAAGATGCAACTTAAGTGGCATGGTACGCGCGACACGCCAAGCTGCCTGCGAAAGGCGGGAAATTGTCAAATGTTTGCGACGCCACCGTCGTCTGTTCAGTTTCATTTTTAAGATTTGAGAAGAAAAAGAAGTGCGAAGTGCGAAGAAACAAAAGTAATTCAGCCGGTTTAAAGAGGACTCGAGCATGAATGAAGTGCTCACCGACAACAAGAAGCATAAAATCTCCAACTTTTTTTTATGCTTGCAATTGCCGCAACTGGTGAAGGTCAAGGGAAACAAACATCTAGGAAGACTTAAATCCCGTACTCGAAAACTTGATTTACACAAACACTTTGAATACAGCTACTCGAAGTTTTGCTGGGCACATCAAGCTCAGAGGCAATGTGGAATATCCTGAACTTGAAAAGTTAAGAGTACGAAGCTCGAAATGGATGGAAAAACCTGAGGATTATTCGCTGCACCGAAATTTACAGACTGAAAATTTTTTGTCGGAGGTCGCTCTCAACAGTTGAAATTGATGAAACAGGCAGACGGCAACTAAGTACATATTATATTGATGTTAATCTTTCTTTGTTTTTGTTTTTTCGAACAGCAAACTGGAATGCTTTTGATGCTCTTGTTGAAGTAGAAATGTTAGTTTCCGATCTAAATCAACCGTCTTGAACAAAACTTTATCAAAACGATTTTATTGAAATTGTTGCTAACTGTGGTTGTGATAAGTATATGTTTGCTTTTCCGCACGTTTGTTTATTTGGCGTATTTTTAAATACGGCTCGTGTTCAGTTCCTAGCCACTTTCGTGAACCTAAAAATTCACGCGTGCTTGTATAGTGAACATAGCACGCGGCTCGTTTTCATTTTCTATAACATAACAGCTTGTCAATACATTTACAACACAAATTACTCTTCCAATACCCGTTACATTTTTAACTCAGAAGACTGGTAAACTTTTTTTAAGTTTTAATACAACGTGAGAAACATAATGCTTGAGAGAATTGTGGTAGAGGAGAGAGAAGTATAAAGTTGCAAACTGTTGTTCAGTCAATAAATGACATTTTAATTGTTTTGAAAAGTTGAATACATTGAAATCTTTCAAGTCGGCAGGAATATTGTCCTAAAGAACAGTCGCCATATAGGCAATTTGTTTGTTTATCAGAATTGGTGCGGGCTTTTACTTTAAACAGGTTTTTTCGGGAGGTGTATCTTGCATCATAACTATGAACATTTCTGGTGAATTGAAAAAGGTTTTGAAACACGTTAAATAAAAGGCTTTTGTGTCAATGATGCGTAATTTAAGAGTCTCAAATCGGTTAACGTTTTGCTGTGAAAACAACTAATAGGTTTAGCAAAGGGATTGCACTATCTGTTTGATACCAAAATGCTCAGTGTGCAAAGAATATAAGCCATATGGAATTCAGGAGTGATTTTGTTTTGTTTGTACTTTGTTGATGTGCATGAGTTTTGTAGACTGTACTTCCCCTTATTAAGATACTCAGACTTCCCCATGTTCAGACGGGAAACTCGCCTTCAGACGAACCCTCATCTAATAGAAATAGGCCAGGAAACGATTTTCCTGATTTTAAATCATCCTTTCATTTTTCCGTCGATTAAAACGGAAAAGTCAAGTCAATTCCGTGGCGCCTAGTACTTATACCACTCTTCATCTTTAGCCTCTCCATTTCAAATTACCGTCTTGAAAATATAACAGTTAAGGTACCATATGGACCTGTCACATTTGCTTTGCTTGAGCTTTGCTTCGTTTTTAACTCTATTTACAGTAGCGGATTTTATAAAACGAAATGAGTAACCAAAATTTCATTGAAGTAAACTAAACTCTCATCAGAGGCTGGTCCAGCTCAGTTGAGATTATCTGAAAATTTAGATAAAATAAACTAGTACTAAATGCATTTTCTTTCTTTAGGGTTTACAAAAACTTATTACTTTAGAAAACGGGAGCCGAGCCTTCGAAAATTGTCTGTTGGCAACAATATTATACCAGTAAACAAAATTTTGTTTTCTCATTCCATATGCATCACTGGCAAATACTCAATAGAGTAAATTCGAACTCGAAACTTGCTGGCAATCGTGTAAGGTTGGCAGAAATCACTCACTTGTTGGAATGCTTTGAAAATATTACTGACAAAATAAGAAAAGCAAAATCTTCTTTACTGTCACAAGTCACCAAAGATTCAAAAAACAAAGAGACAAAGTAAACTTTATTCGAAAAAGAAGTAAGCCGGGTTTAATTTAGTTCAAAACCCATTCATTACAAACCAAATCGAGCTTTACCAATATAGCTTTGGAACAGAACAGTCGACACGAACTACCTTAATCGAACAATTTGCTAACCATTCAATATTGTATTTGACAACAAGTTTGCTAAAACTCTTAAAATATATACAAGAACATTTTACGTGTACTGAAACTCAGATATTCTTTCATTGTTTCCAAGTAACAACTTATTTGCTGTTCTTTTTTTAATCTTGGGATTCTTTCTCGAAAGTTGGTTGTATGGATGTGCTCGTTAGGAGTACAAAGGAAGACTTGAGCATGAATTTGGAACGGAAGGGCAAGAAAAAACAGAGACAGGGTTAGAACTTTTGCCAGTTATTAAATTTCAGTAATACGTAAAATGTTCTTGTTGCGGACGACCAAGACGAGTCCGCAACCTAACCTTGACTTGAGTCAGCGGCATGTGAATACGAAAGCGAAATCTGCGAGGAATGTAAAGAGTTTTACATGTGCTACTCACAGCAGCTGATCGCGTGAAGTCAAGAGCTTTACCATGTGAAAGTTTACAAATGATTGGCACATGTACCTTGAGTGCACGTGATCATGAACTCCATAATTTTCCGGAAACCAACATCTTCGCCATCGAACTGGATGCGATCGAAAGTGGAAAGTGCTTGTGAAGTGGCTAAGAATTTTTAGAGGTAAGATATTTTATCTTATCGGTATTACCGCACGAATATAGATTATCTGGAAGTCATTTGCCATCTCTTTGCACTTTGGACAAACAGTTCGAGTATCGTAACTAACTTTCCTAAACTCTCCTAAACAATTTTGCCCATGTTGTTTTACCCAAATGACTCCTAGATTACTTGTTTTCTTATTGTAATAACGATCAAAGTATTATTGCTTACCGACAAAAACTTTCAGCAGTTTCAGTTTACTTCAATGAAAGTTTGGTTAGTCATTTTGTTTGCAAACTGAGTCGCCACTGATAGAGCCATAAACGAAGCAAAACCTAAACAAAGCAAAATAATGTGACAGGTCCATACGGTAACGTACGGACCTGTAACTGTCCAATCAGAGCAATCGAGTTTAGCCAGCCATACAATAAATTTGCGTATTTTGAGCGAAAGGTGGTAGGCGAAGGATTGTTTAAATCATGCGTACGGAGGCTTGTTTCAGTGACAGTTGGTTCGATTCAGGTGAGCGCCATGCGCAATACAATTATACGATAATTCGATAAAATTTGTGCATGCAGACGGTGAACCCTTTACAAGGCGTAGGCATTCGTGTTACATTCGTAATGTCAATTTACTAGTAACAATATAGTTCGTTACAATTCGGGAACGTTTTCCTCCACTTTCTTGAAAATGTATGTTTAGACATATGAGTATTTCATTATTTCACATAGCTCAGATTATGCTTTCATACCATATTTGCCTGCTACCACCAAATTTTCTTAAAATGTTCTTTACGAGCAAAGAATGCAACACAACTCAGTTAAGACAGCACCAGACATTAATGGACACATTTTGTCGAACAAACATAAAATTACCCATGCAACTCAATTATTAATCATGGAACTCGTTTCCATTTACCTTTACGACATTTAACGCGAAGACCAGCTTTCAGAAACGTTTTCAATATATTATTGATAACCATAAACCCCATTTTAATGTTCAAAATCAATACACTGAAAAATATTTTATCAGTCTATCTCTCGTAGTTTATCTAGCGCGATGCTTATCTAATTGATAACTAGCATTGAATTAAACCCAAGAAGGTGGTCTCTTCAACTTGCTATGTAAATGATTTCCAAAGATCGCCTTACCACAACAATGTAATTTCTATTTAGGCTATAGCCATTCAAATATATATAACATACTATGTGGTCAACGAATAACATTATAACTAAGGGTTTTGACTTTGACCAGGGGATAAAGCGTCGCAATACTGAAGACGTATAGATCTTCTAGAATGAGCAACACAACATTGTAACAAAAAAATTAATGAAAAAAGAGTACAACACATTTTAACAGACTCTAATGTGAGACATCAATAATCATGCGATTAAAAAGAATTGAAGGATGCTGTAACAACTGCAAAGACTAATTGAAGAAATGGTTAGCAATAAAACCCTGAACGAGTTTAATTGTAGTATAAACTTTGGATCCACACCGAACAATGCTGGCACACCAAATTCGGCGTAACTCAGAGACGTTGGTTTTCGATCACATTTGACTCGTCACAGTTACTTATGCAGTTGCTACTGCAATTTCATTCCTATTGCAAGATCGATGGCATCACGCATATTGGTCAGCGGGTTTCTTTTGGGTGACGCAGAATTCCAATGTTGGAACAATTGCTGGTACTAACGTAAATCCAGGCAATGCCAACATTGTGATGCCTGGCCGAAAGCATGGGTCTGTATCACTGTTTTTCCCGATCACTGGGTAAATCGATATCCGATCGGCACAGTGTCTTGGAATCATTGTTGCGGATCTTTACCTTTCATCAACCCTAAAGAATGCAAAGACAGCATCGATCTTATAAGTTGAAAAACTCTTATGTTTTCCTTTGTTACCACAAGCTGTTACGTTTCGGGTTTTAACGGTTCTCAGTTATCAAATACATCAATAACAAAAATTTAAACATTTTTTTATTACATCTCAAAGTTGCGTTAAAGAAGCAAGGTTTTAACTATGATAAAATCGTAAAATTTAAAAGACATAAAAGGTATAAAATTTGTTGGAAATTGCAGTAACTATATTTTTATGCTTGAGGCAATCATCAGATTAATGTGCATGTAGATTAAGATGGTTAAAAATTGATAAAGTTTCTTTTCATGTCATGGCATTTGAATTATAATTTAGATTTTTTTGTTTAAAGTTTCTGCTATGCACAAATTTCAATGTATTGAGCCGCTCCTGCAGGAAACGGCTTCCTTCAGGGTAGACCACTTGATTGTGTAATTGATGGATGTCGCTGGCTTTTTGTTCCCATAGTACTGTGTCAATGCGTAATCTAAAGAATTCATAAACGAAATTCACAGAGTTTTGAACCATTTAATGACGTTATGTGAGTTTTCTACTTGTTTACCTTCCCTCTTCGGCCTATCAATGAGCAGTTTCGACATAACAGAGCTGAAGTATGCGAATTAGTGGATTCACTCATCCTTCACATACTCACGCTCAAGTTCAAAAATAACAGTAGCAAAGACTTGTGCAGAGACGTTAAGGAACACTGATATGTTTGGGAAGTAGTTTTCAGAAGTATTCCACGAGTTGAGTCACAGAATCACTGTTCAATCAAACCTGAACTGAAATTGTAAACTGCCTCGACACGACCTTTAACCTCTCCACCGCCAAGTTCTTTCAATATCAAAAACCAGACAATCCCACTCTTAACGTAAACGTACAATTAAACCACCCTCCGTCCATTATAAAGCAACAGGATTCGCAGCCTTTTATACAACTAAGCCGAGTTCGAAAAAGCCGCCCCAAATTACCACTAGTCGCTACCGAAAGCAAATGGCCTCATCGAACGGCGCCTCCATTCTGAAGGAAAACGTTGTAAGAACAGAAAGAAAAGAGCAAGGCAAGTTCTGTGATTAACCTTTGTGTAGCAGACAAAATTCGAAAAGACATCAGCTTAGTTTATTTGAAAAACACTTCGCAAAGCCACACCCCTTGCACAAGGCTCGACAAGGTACTCAGTAGAGGGAACGTGATGTAAGCTAATGGGGAACAAGAATTTTTTTAATAAACAACCATCATAACTCGAAAATAAAAAAAAAGCCAAAAGCCTTAGAATATACCTCCAATTACTGTGACAATCCTAACTGCGCAATTGATGATGCTTGTTTAACAACAAACCTTGTATACTAAGCCGCCAATAGTCCAGTTTCGTAATCGTAGTTGCCGCTGATTACAATGAATACAGACTCTTTCACTGAGCATTAGCCTCGACTTGGTGTTGAATATACATAAATACCAGCGAGAACGATTAGAAGTCCGAGCTTAACTAACATTAAAACTAGGCTAACGTTGAGTGAATGAGTCTGTAGTCATTGTAATCAGCGGCAACTACAAGTACGAAACTGGACTATTCCGCAGAAAATGAAGTACCAAAAGTGTACACAGGGATGACTTCTTGAGCACGACTTCCGATTCCGGAACCACGAGCACTGCTGAAGCAACTCGAGATGCTCAAAACACACAGCACTGTCAAATTTGTATAGGAATGAGAAAGGCAAACATCAATTTACGCAATTAAGTGGTCCATTCCGAAACGAGCCAATTCCTGCAATTCCTGCAACGTACCAAAAAATGTAATTTGTGCCTAGCAGAGAAGCTCTACTAACAAAATCCTGCAAAACAAAATATCTGAGAAATTAGCAAAATGTCTACTCGAAAACAAGTTTTAACCCTCCAAATTGACCTGCACATTTAGTCTGGGCAGTCACCCCAAGCGTGAAACTACAATAACTTGACGTTTTTAGCGAATTTTATGCGTTTTATATCTTATTATTTTACGGTTTTATTATGTCAAAGTTTTAAAACGCTTTGGCGCTTCCGCTAAGCACACTTAACGTCAGTGTCGCTACCAATGTACTTTTACAGATAAGGTAAGGTTTGGTGGCAAAATTGCTTCCAAGCCACAAAACTCTATAAATTTTGAAATTTCAAATAGTCATTGCTCGAAAACCATTCGAAGTATTACATTCGAATTATAAGTGTAAGTACTCCCTGCCCTTCTCTTTTGATTTGTAAACATTGCTTATTTGAGGCTTAAAGTTGGAATTCGGTAGTTTGAAGCTACTGTGGCAAAATGTAAGTAAAATGACTCTTCTGTAAGAACATATGAAAACTGTGTTTGGAATTGAGTGCGCGACGTGCAAATAGTTCTAGAATCTTAATTAACCTTCCTTCCATCCATCCCAACCCCTTCCTTTTGGGCATGCATGCTTGCTTTTGAATATGTTTCACAAAATTATAAAATAATTGATTTATTTTTTTGGCAATATTGTTCTTCTGTGGCCGAGTGGTTCCCAGTCCTTCAGCAAAGTAAATGAAGGCTCCCAAAAAATGTTTAAGCTATTACGCAGATATTGCACACACAGTTATTCTCTTAGTATTTAATTTAAAGAAAAGACACTGTTGTCTCAGTATCGCAGTGAACAATTTGAATTTCTGGGTCTCCTTCCGCCGTTGGTTGAAGGTTTGTACCCAGACTCCAAACGTGGTTTACTTCTCTTAGCCAATCAGAGTCGTCAATCACACAATTTTCTGCAATGTCGTACTGATTTCAGGGGTTTTTTTACGATTAACCTTACTGTTCGGGACCAATCAGAGCATAGAACATTTTACCACTCTTTGATTACAATCGTGAACACAAACGTCGTTTTAATGTTGTTGCATTAGCAGAAAGAACGCGATATTAGCTACTCAGCAACTAGTAGCTGTCCAAATGCTCAATGGAGCAGCTGTTGAGCAGGTTTTGTTTTACTATTAGCAGCAAACTCTAATAATGTGAGAAAACGACCTGCGTTTTGGGTACGAAAAGCGCTGACAGATTGTCCAGAAGTCGGAAAGTGAAGATTACCGTAAACTAGATTGAAAAAATACCGATTAAAATGAACTCGCAACAGAAAACTAATCTGCTATATCGTATTTTCAGATTTCCCAACGTTGCACTTATTCCATGATAGTTGATAGAAGGAACAACGGATACCTACTGGTTGGAGCTCTGTGTAAGTATTTTACTCTCTTGTACTTTCTTGTTGGAAAATTGAAAAAACTATTTTTTCCAGATGACTACGGATTTTGATTATATAATTAATGTTTTCATTTTGGGGCGGCTTGGGATGAAAGATAGTACAAATTTTGAAAGAAATACTCTTGTTGTCAGGAAAATGTTTGCCTGACTAAACACTAAAATAGGGATTGTTTTCTTTAATATTGTAAGCATTAGAGTATAATAAGTCAAAGTAGGCTTTCGATATTTGCCCTGGAAACGCTATATATGCGTTTAAATGCTTTTAAAAGCCTTTCAAAAAACTACAGAAGAAAGAAGTGACAAATCTGAGCTGGCACAGTGTTGGTCCAGTCGCGCTGTCCGCGATGTACTCTTAACAAGATACTAACCGAAGCTAAATTAGTAAAACCGAACATAGTAAGCAGAGACAAAATACATATCAAATGTTAAGTGAGTGATATATCATGCAATATGAACACGGAAACTAGCTGAAGTAAGAAATCACTGAAAAAGATTGACAAAGTGTTTTTTAAACAAGTAGCAAATTTATCAAAACATTTACAGAGCACAAAGAAAGCAAAATTTGTAATCCTTAGCTAAACCAGTGTTCAGATAACCAACAAAGACAGCGTCTTGCGTCAGGAAAAACATAGTTATCAGTGTGATCATATTGTCCTGGGTTCAGCTCAAACTGTAGTTACCGAAGTTCTTAACCATAATTGCACTTAGCATCAAGACACTGTGAAAGTTTTTATTGAATGGCGTTGAATAAGCAGTGGAAAGTCTAGTAGTAAATGGCTGTATTTCTTGTTCCAACCATTTCCCATTGCTATTTACCAGACAAATCGACGGCATTCTTTGGTTAAATTCTACCTAGGTGGTGACAGGTAAAAATAAATTATTTTGTCTCGCAAAAAACCCATTAAAGGCCCAATCCCATGAATACAGCTGGAAACATTTCCATAAAATCAGCAGAACGAACTGCATGTATTTCACAGTCATATCGTAGCAAGTATCTGTACTATATAAGGTATGACAACTTTCCAAAATCCTAATATATATCTTGTGGTCGATGAAATTATTTCAATCTGATAAATTTTTAATAAAAAATTGGTTATTGCTTTTTTGTGATGTTTACACTAGCCGCTGTGCGACGGTTGTAGTATTATTAATAGTGACCTGTTATTGAAAAGTGGCCTGGGCATAGCTATATTTTTCTTGTCGTTCACACAATGTTTTTCACGTTTTAGTTCTGCTTGTCTTCTTTTTGATACTAATTTCATGTCTTTGTTAACAAATTATCACTTTAGCTTGGTTTACACGGAAAGTTTGGTTTTAGTTAACAGTCGACCACACTTGAAACGTGTGTACAATGGAAGTTAGAACAATTTTCAAGTATCAGTGTTTTTTTATTAGGTTCTTTAAAACTGTCTTTGTAGTTTGATTAACAACGACGAGGGTGACCTTTGAAGACTGAGTACTACTTAATATCGTCAAGCAACTAACGAGAACTGAACTTAATACAGAAAAGCGACTGCAATATCGACAAATTTATATCACTGAAGTTGTTCCGACTTTCAGGACTATCTACATCAGTGATGGCAAATCCGGTGTTGGAAAAGACAAGCTAGAGATGATGCTTCTGCCAAACGTGTTGGGACAAGTTGGTTTGTTTTAAATGACTCTTATGTCCACAGTTCAACAAGCCGCTTATACCACTGTGTTCCTTGAGGAAATAATCAAACATTAATCTGGTGATATCAAACTTCGCATGCCGATGAGCAAACGAAAATTTATCAACGTCCTTGGTTTGTTTATAGCACTTGTTTTGTGTTGGAAATTAACTTGGTGTCGAACGAAGGCGACAACGCTAAGAATTGGCCTTTTCCTAGACGAGAAAAATACAAGACTTCAGACAGCGCTTCTTCAGCTGGTATCTAATTTTACCAACGACGTTTATGATATGTATAATGGGAAAATAAAGCTGGATATCGACGCAATAGATATCGATAAAGAACCAATCTCGAGGATTCCAAATTTATTTTGTTCAAGGATTCTTAAGCGACAAGTAACAGCGATAATCACACACACCACGAGCGCAAAGAAAACACAGTTTATCGCATCTCTGGCCTCGCACTTCTCTCTTCCAGTTATTGGGACAGTGACAGATCACCCTCTACTATCAGAACAAGTAAGTGTTTTACTTTTTAGCTTAGTCTTGTAAAAAGATAGATGTTTTGCACAAAAGGCGTGGAAGACGATTTTACTTCCAATTTTGACTCTCTAATGTTGTGTTCCCTAATCACTGTTATAATCGAAGAATCAGAAGTGTTATATTTAGCAGCTTTTTACAATGAATCATGCACAGAATCAAGTGCGACACAATGTCAATAGCATAACCAGTGCGAAATTTTGTGTGCGTATGTATCAGTAACATGTAGTACAAAAAACATAGACGGTTGCATAAATGTAAAGGAAAATTTATAACTGTATTGTTCATATGAACAAATAACACCTCAACTGAACTTGATATTCTCAAACAAAATTATTCAATTAGTGTCCCGAGCGTCTTGTCATTCCCTCTCAGTAAGGTTGCGAAGCAAAATGATTAATAATATTAACTATTGTTTCCGTGTTTAGTTCTTATTACTAGAAACAATTTCATACTGGCTAAAATCTGTCATAACAAAAACGTTTCTTGCTGCGAAAAGCTGTCTTACTTTCAAGACACTGGTTTTGAACAAAGACAAAGCTTCGCTCGCAGAAAAAGGTTAGCTCAAAAACAGACTCATTACTTCTTCGAATATCTTGAGAGAAAAACAGTATTGCTTTAAAATGTATTTGATTTTTATGCCAAAGCCAGCAGAAACAAAGGGAATTAATAAAAAGAAATGATACGATCCTCTCCAGCCTTATTTCATTTATGTTTGAATCAATATTGACGTAAGTTCTACTGAGCCTTTTCAACCTGTCCGCAAATGAAAGTCTTTGATAACGGCTAAGTTTATAACGTTACGAATCTTCAATAAAGAAAAAATACTATAAGTAAAAAAATAGAACAAAAAATAATTTTTAATCCGCGTAGATAAGTTTCGGAATTATCAGTGATTATTGTAACAACAGGAAGCATATTTACGATTTTGTTTAGTTTTATCATAAACTTTTTTACATACTTCGTTGATTGGCTGAACACCTCAACTCCTAATTAGAAATTGTAAATTTTGGAGACAGAGCAGGTGCTAGCGTTATCTTATCTCAATTTTCGCTGCTAGCTTATGAGTTTTGCGACTTTTAACGATTGCTGGTTTTACAGAACGTGTCTCTCAACGAATTAAATTTTAGGGTACATACGGCAGCAAACGATTTTTGAATTTTTCTCATTTGCATGTTGATTGTTTTACAGCTTTCAAACCTCTCTCACTAACACAAACATCTCTCGTGTATTGGCTTAAGCAAAAAACTGAATGATAAAACTAAACAAACGAAGGTTTTGGCCAATAACTCTGACTCGTTTATCTTGATTCTTTGCGATATGTAAATCGCAAAACCCCGGCAACCAAAACAACGATGGAAATATTTCTCGCCCGTGTAGATTGGATTGTTGTATGAGTGCACGCAATGATTCAGCCTCATACTGCCCCTTCTTCATCTGCTGGAAACTTCTAGATTTGCTCAATATTTTGTTAAGATAAAAGAGCCTGCTGTTGTCACCAATTGTTTAGAAACGGTAACAGTATACAATACAAGTATTTACCAGTTTTTGCCACCTAAAAACTCAGGAAAGCATGAAGCCTTCATGACTACAGTTTGTACATAGTTTAAATAAAATCGATAGTTAAAATATATTTATTTGATGTAGTCATTCATTGATTCAATAATCATTCCTTAGGATATTTTTGGCTTTGCTTTCAATCTTTTTGACTAGTCTTTTTGTCCAGCAAAGACAGGTCATGCGTTTCCTCCAAAAATCGGAAGAATCAAACATCGGCTTTAATTAGTTATTGCGAATCAAAATCAGTCTTCGTTTCAAATTTACAAATTTCCGTCGAATGCTTGAAATCTCAGTATTATTTCAAATTAGGCCGAACTTTGGTTTCAGTGATGAATAATGAACAAAAGGGTTTTGCAATGATGATGCACCTAAAACATACTACTAATAAAGTATAAAGTTTTATGAGAATAGCTTTTGTATATTAAAGCACAAGCACCTAGTTTACAAAAACGTTTTAAGAGCTTGAAAAATCTCTCGTTTTTTTCTTTGTCGTTTTCCATTGTCTGTCTACAAATTTACATTATGAAATTAAAAAGTTGGAAAGTCACAGATAACTGTCCATTATCTAAAACTTTTTGCATTTGAACTACAAGGAGATTTTTAGAGTTTGATATGTTAGGTGAGTGTCAAGAAAAGCAATGAAAAATTAAGAAATCACGGCTTCCATTTACAAACGCAAAATAGGATAGTTTAAAAACTTAATGCCATTTTTAGCGCAAAAATGACTTCTTTCTTATTTACATAACTGAAAAAAACTGCAAGTAGACATTCAAGACAGTGTATCGGGTTATCAGCTGGCTCAAAGTATCATATATTATTGTTTCGTAGATGTTAATAAGCTGTAGACAGAAAAGGCCACAGATTATCTTGTATTAAAAAATTAGCAATTTTTTCAGTGATGGAGTTAAAATAAAGACGCGTGGATCTTCTTTTCGAGCTTCACACAAACCTCGGTTTTTAACCGCGTTGTCTTTGTCTACTGCTTGCCGCAAACCACAGTTTTAATGTTTGCCTTTTTTGTCACAGATTTGCATCAAAAATGTTGATAAGCTTTAGACAGAAAAAGCCACGGATTATCTTGTATTGAAAATTTAGCAATCGTTTCCAATGGTGGATACTAGTATAAACACGAAAGTTTTTTTGTCGAGCTACTCTTAAATTAACACAAACCTTAGTTTATATCCAAGTTGCTTGTGCTTACCGCTGACCGCAAACCGCAGTTAATGTTTGCCGTTTGTTGTCAGAGATTTGTATCAAATATGTTGATAAGCTTTAGACAGAAAAGGCCACGGATTATCTTGTATTAAAAGTTTAGTAAAATTTTCCAATGGTGGATACTAGTATAAAGACGAGAATCTTCTTGTCAAGCTACTCTTAATTTAACGCCAACCTCGGTTTATACCCACGTAGCTTGTGCTTACCGCTGACCGCAAACCGCAGTTTTATGTTTGCCTTTTATTATTCCATTTATATGGAATAAGAGCGCAACAGTGCTGTGTTGGCGCTGCCATTAGTAGTGAGGGCAGTATTCGTATTTCAAAGGATAATGCAAAGCATATCAATTGTTGATTGATCTTAAAACTTACATATATTAATAACTAAACGACTTGTTTTGCATAATTGCCGTAATTAGGCGTGTAATGACAGAGATCTTCAAAAACAGCAAAGAAGACATTTTATGAAAATATCGTTTTAAAATAAAAACTTTAAAATAACAGAAAAATATTGCGGACACTATAAGTGATGACGTCATCTAATTAAATGTTAAAGTATGCGTTCCCAATTGAACTTTGGTCGTTAAAGGGATAATAACGCGCAAACCATGATTATTACTGCTTACTATTAAGAGGGATTGACAAACGCTCATATTTTTAATATAGAATGATGACGTCATATGTCATGCTGCAATAATTATTAGTTAGCAGACTGACTTTAATCATACATTCCCAATTCATGGCTAAAGCTTCAAAGTCAAATGTTTTACTTTCCCTTATATGGAGTGTGGCAACGTCATCAAACATAGCAATTTTCCAAAAACTAGTTTAAGGAAAAATACCTTCTAGCATGGAAATCAGTGACCAAAGGGATGTTTTACTTCTTCGCAACCGATTATTTTTTGTACTTCAATTCGTTACTCGAGAAAAGCTACCTGAATGGCCGATTTAGAGTCTTTGTATAGGAATTCATTTGCCTTAAACATCTTTGAATCGCCTCCAAGTTACATAAAACACATAATGGTAGCCCCATGTTAAATTTGGTTACTTTTTTGAAAAAACTTCTGCGCACAATTTTTGTTTTCAGGAGCGAATGAATTCCATAAAATCTCTAAATCGGCCGATCGCATACATAGTATCTAGCATGTGATGCATATCAACTACTAAAACATAAAGCAACAAACGCCACTACCTGTTTATCGAGTGGAAACAACTTTATCTAGAATTAATTTTTAAGCGTGAATAGCCCTTGTCTGACCACACAAGATCTTTAGCTTACGCAATAACATGTTGAACCTTTTTTTCTACGATTTAGCAGACATACAGCACATTTATTCGCACAGTGCCCTCGGAGGACAAGCAATTTGCTGTTGTTTGGGGACTTCTGAAATACTCTGGCAGATCCGAAGTTTTTGTCATTGTTGGTGACGATTTCTCACATGGACTCGCTCAGTCTTACTTCAGTAGACATCAAGAGTTTGATTCCCACATAATAACAGTTGATAATACAAATTTAAACCAAGACCTTCTCAACCAGGTTTTACTACAGATTAAATCAAGTGTGAGACCCGTGGTCTTTCTTTACTGCAATGAACGATTAGCTAAAACATTGCTGTGGTATGCGAAAGACTTTAAAATGATAGACGAATCGTTCTTATGGATTGTTTCAGAAAGTATCGTACGGGAAACAACAGATCTTTATACGCTACCCAGTCTAATCTATGGTATTAGGGTAAAAGGAAGCGAAGATAAAGTTCAATTCCAGTCAGAGCGGTTATTAGTAGGCTTGGAACTGTTGCAGCTTTCATTAGTATCAGCAGCAACAAGTGGAAATTATACTAAGGGGCCCTCCAACGACTGCTTCGGTCGGGGAGATTGGCAACAAGGGAGAATGTTGTTCAGAGACCTGAAAAGGTGAGACAGCTAACCTTTCACTAACTGTGGGATGGTAATGTAAGAAGAATATCCTTGCAAATCAGTTTGTGCATGCAATCTTGGTTACACGTTTTTCATATTGCTTTTTCTTCTTTTTTCCTTATATTTCTTATATTTCCTTTGCTTCGTGTGCGTAGTTAATGATTTATTACTCAGAATACTGTTTCCACTAAGCAGGGCCGTAGCAAGAAAGGGGCCGTGTGGGCCCGTTCCCCCACAGTTTTTTCCCCAACTAATGTGCCAAGTTCATCAAATTGCCCCAATCTGAGAAAAACGGGTAATGTTTCACTAGTTTTAGACACTGATTTTGTTTCAAATGGCGTTTAAAACCCAGAAAATACATTTTCAGACAAACTAATTTTCAAAATTTCCCGGGGGAGCATGCCCCCGGACTCCCCTGGAAGGCTTGCAGTTTCGGCTTTCTGCGGTGCCCCCCCCCCTCCCCCCTCACAGTTTTCCAAGGCTTGCTACGGCCCTGCTAAGCGAGCTGTCTCTATACGTGCACTTTTTCAAATTAGTTTGTATTTTAGTGACAAAGGGCTCGCCGATGAAAGCTGATAAGTAAGTACAGTGTCTTAATGCAAGCAGTGCAGTTATTAGAGATAGTGTTCTTGCTAAAGACAGTCTTGCTCGAGTCAGTGTGAATACTTGAGATAATGCGTTTGCTGAGGACAGTGCGCTAACTGAAGATAGTTCGTTTATTAGAGACTGCGTGCTTCCTGGAGACAGTGTGATTGCTAGAGACTTCATGTGCGTACTGAAGAAAGTAATTTTTTTTAGAAACAGTGTGATTGTTCAGTATGGTGTACCCATTGGAAACAATGCACTTACTTAAGACATACTCACTGGAACTGAGAGTGTGCTTACTGGAGACAGTGTACTCAGCGGAAACATGGTGCCCATTAGTGTGAAAAAGTGTGATTACCAGATACTGTGAACATATTTTAGCCAGTGTGCCTACTAGAGACAGTGCTTACTGAAAAGAATGTGCTTACTGAAGATAGCACAATGTCTCCAGCAAACGCACTGTCTCAATATGTTCGCACGACATGACCTGAGTAAGACTGTTTCCAGTAGATATGCTGTCTCTAATAAGCACACTTGAATCAACCCTGCTATTCAGACTGGGCTTTTTTATGTTCCTGAGACTGGAAAGGAGGGGGGAGGGTGGGGG
>JAOBYE010181551.1:0-17811 GCA_025403585.1 Parazoanthus swiftii
CACCATGACATGTCTTACTACTGTAACTTTGAGCATGTATCCACGATTTCACCGAAGCACTCGGTGCCTTTGATTATGTTTTGCAGAGTATGCATTATGTATGCTTTGCATTTCGGTTTCTCTAATGGCCTTTGCTAAGAATCTCATTTCGGAACTGCAGGAACCCTTGGAGTTCAACGCTGGGGAGCTTCAGAAACATTTCAAGATGGGTGACCACGTGAAGGTGATCAGTGGTCGTTATGATGGAGATACAGGACTGATTGTTCGTGTCAATGCTAACAGTGTGGTGCTGTTCTCAGACCTGACAATGCATGAGGTACTTTTACGTTTACTTGACTTACGCTGGTTATTTCTTATTTCAGCTCTGTTCTTTTTATTATTACTCGGCCCTGATTATCGTATTGTATTCTGTTCTACTCTCAGCTAAATTGTTCTGAACAAACCTCACCTGGATTTATTCCTTATTCCCGGGAGTTAACACTGCACCCGCTCTGGTGCTCTTTGCTTGTTGTCAAGTCTGTCGGAAACTGGCTGGGGGAATCAAACCATTGGATGCAGTAAAAGCCTGCAGCAGTTGAAAAACCAAGCTGCCTGCCTCATCATTCTCTCGTGGTGTTCATCTAGAGATACTTTTTGGATTGACTTGGAGACAAACCATAAAATTCATAAATACATGCTTGGTTTTTATGTGTTTATATAACTAATCTAGTTTCACAGTAATAGTTTCACTAGAAATTCCTTTTTCCATACTAACAATACAAGAAGAAAACAGGACCTCTTCCACCTACCCTATTAAAAGTTTCATTATCAAGTAAACAGCATCCAGAGGGGGAGGGAAGATACTCTTTAAAGTTTTGTGTGTGCAGGGCGCGAAATAGGAAAAAATATTGGAGTGCCATCAGAATTTGTTTTGGTAATCCAAAAATATTTTGGCTTACAATTTTTGATTTTTGGGTTGCCAATTTTTTTATGTTGAAAACAAACAAAATAACTGAACAGTAAGTCCTAGTTCATACATTAGTCCTTTCTTTGATCACTATCACCATGTTCCATAGCACCAAACACTGTTAAAGTTTCACACGCTTGAAATGGAACACACAGTCTGCATCGCACTTTGTTGGCGTACACGGGGCCGCTTTTTCTTTCTTCCTCGACTATCTCAAGCTAGTCGAAGCCCCATTTTAATACTGTGCCTCTTGTTGCATTTCTCTGCGAGTACATTTTGAAAAGAAACCGTAAGAGAACATTCAGATAAATTTCCCAAACTTCTCAACGGCCACCATTTTACATCGAGGCAGTTCCACTTAAGATCGAGGCTATGTTTTGTCGAAACACTGCTGGCAAGTACAGTCCATACTCAAATTTATATTATATTCATGTTCGTAAGTTGGAGAAAATCACACGGAATAGCAAGTACATCGCTTTATTTTGTATTACGTTTCCTAAGAAAGTGTTACAGTAAAACGGCAGTGAAAAAAGTATTTGATGAAAAATGTGAACTGCGAATGACGGCAAATTTGGATTGCCATTTTCCCTTTCGTTTGGCAATGCAAATATTTTTTGGCGTGCCAGTTCCCCAATTTGGCCTGCCATTTGGCAATTGGCACGCCACTATTTCTCGCCCAGGTGTGTGTGTGTGTGTGTGTTGGGGTGGGTCTCCCTTGAGAGGCCTCTCCACCTATCATTGAGATGACACCCTTTCATATACTTGCAGTTGAAAATTGTATGCTTTTATTTACCAACATAAAAATGGTACTGTACCGCTTACCATACTGTACCGCTTTCATATACTTATACAGTAGGGAGCTACTAGCCATTTCTAATCAGGTCTACAATATAGCTAATGTTAGCATTGCAATTGATATTGGATGTTTGTGACCAGTTTATTTCTGTAGATTCAGTTTCTACCTCTTTCATACAGTATACTTAAATACTAATTTTGGTGAGTCACCTTTCATATAATAAACTGAGTTTTTTTACCCTTTTCTGTACTGAAAAGTATCACCTTTCAGGCTGATTATCCCTAGTTGGTTAAGAAGTAACTAAACTACTTTTTGTCACGTGTCTACAGCTAAAAGTTTTGCCAAAAGATCTTCAACTATGTGCAGAGAGGAGCAGTGGAGTGGATTCCATGGGCCAACACCAGTGGGGCGACATGGTTCAACTGGAGTGCGTATTCTAAAATGGAGTAAAACTTTACACATGTTTTATGTTAATCTAAATGTTTTCCCTTAAATGTATTCTAATACATGAGGAAACGACTTGTTACAATAATTTCATTATGTCCCCAGTCCTCAGACGGTTGGTGTGATCATCAGGCTTGATAGGGATACCTTTTCAGTACTCAACCAGCATGGAAAGGTAATATTGCTACATTTTCAAGTTGTCAAGATGAATTTGTTTTTGATCCAGTTGTTCTTGTAGAAGTAATGATTTGAACCATGGTGGATATTTTGTACTGGTTTAAAATACAGGTCGTACAAGTGAAACACCAAGCAGTTGGTAAGAGGAGAGAAAACAGAAATGCAGTTGCGTTGGATGCTGAACAGGTTTGTGTGGACCCCTTTTAGTGTACAATACTTTGAGCTTGTGAACGACTTCTACTTTGTCGTGTTAGGAGATCAGTTCTAGTTAGTTTGTCGTCAGCTTTATTGCAACCACATGAGACAAGTTGAATAGTAATAAGTTACAGTTGTTCCTTGGTTCATGAGGTTAGCTTTACTTAGTTACACTAGCGAGGTTTGGCTGCTTAAACAAGTGCTAAGAAGAAAGTATATATAACTGAATGTGATAATTAATGTGCTGTGAATCAACTCACCTAATATATTAATAATAATAACTTTAATAAACGCTCCCAAGGGTTTTTCAGGCTTATTTACAATGTTTAAATATATAGTTAATCTGAGAAAGAATGCAACTCTAGTCTAAAATTGAACACACGAATGCCTCTTGTAAGTCTTTACGACCATTCGTCTTAGAAAAGAAATGGGCTCACATGCACAATGGGAGGGATTGAACGCACAATCTCCAGAACTATAAAGCCTGACGGAGAGCCAGTACTTGCAGCAACGGACACGTCAGCGGGAATATACCTTTTTAACGAGAAACTGATTTTTAACAGATTATCACATGTATGCAACGTGCCACATTACTGTCGATCACAATATTTTATTAAGCAAACTGCACCACCACGGTACACTGTATTAGAGGAATAACTCGTGAATGGTTTGCTTCTTACCACAGAGTACAGTAATTAGATTTTATATATCGGGAAAATAGGAAATGTTTCCAATACGTGTAGCTCGCCAACTGAAGCTCTGAAGTTGCTCTGCGCGTGATTGAGAAAGTGACTTATATGTATGCAACTGATTGTACACAATAAATTTAACTCCTTTGTTAACAAAACATTTTCAACGTCGTAATGAACCCCACATGTTCTCCCATGCGGTACAAAAGTGTAAGAATTCTTATTTGTTTATTTATTTATTTACTTAAGTTTATTCAGTTGATCCAGTCTTGCTGGGCTGGTATAAATGGAGCTCTGTATAAAATAAAGAAAAATTGATATTAATTTAGACTACGAGTAGCTCCTATTTTTCCTCTTGAATTCGTCGAGCCGCGGAAAAGAAATCGAGAAAGACGGCGCACGGAAACTGAGGTGAGAAAAAACAAGGGAGACAGAAAAATATATTTTCTCTCTCTCTTCTCGTTTTTTCATTCTTGCCCCAGTTTCCGCGCGCCGTCTTTCGCGATTTCTTTTCCGTGGCTCGACGAAGTCAAGAGGAAATACTGGGACAACTGGTAGTCTAATATTAATTCAATAATTGTTTCATATAAGTTTAAATATCCGTTCACTCTTCTTTGCAGAAAAGTTATTGCACTTAATTATTGATTATTGATTAGTTTATTATTCCTTATGGCAGAACTCGATCCAAGTGAGAGATATCGTGAAAGTTATTGAGGGACCACATTCAGTAAGTATTTTAGTTTGAAATTAACTAATTTTTGACCGAAGTCTTGTTGAGAGGAGTAACTTTATAGTTTTTCTCCAACAAGTTAGTGGCATCAGAAGCGGTAATCTGTCAAGGATTTTCTGTGTTCGTTCTGCAATCCCAAGGGTTGAGTGTGTGCAGTTTTTTTGAACTATTGAGTTGTCAACAATGATTATTCAAAGGCTGATTACCGGCATCAAACCAAGCATTAAGCCATTAAGTACAATCAGGTATGGAATGCGCTTTTAGAAATTATGTACATGTAACTAGTTTGGTTAACGAATGTTTAAACGATACTTTTAAATTTTGAATTTCGATTTAATATATTTCCAGATGAATAAACTTGCTGAAAAAGTTGCAAAACGCTGAAATTGGTCACCAGGTTTATATTTGGACCATTTATAGAAACAGCTTTAAAGTAACTGGCAAAAATGGCCAGAGCAGTTCACCTGCTATCTACTGTTGGATCTTTCAGTATTTTATGATCCTGCCGGAATTAGTCAAAGTTGTATGCGAGACATCTATCATGCAGTTGCTACCCATGTTCGGACTAAAAAACCTTTTCTGTTTATAGGGGCTACAAGGAGAAATTAAACATCTCTACAGAAGCTTTGCCTTTTTATCATCCAAGATGGTGATAGAGAATGGAGGAATTCTTGTTTGTAAAACACGTCACATTGCTTTGGCTGGCGGTGGTAAGGTACGTAGAACTCGTGTTTTCTTAAAGAGGAGTCCATTGTGATTTGTAGATTAATTAAAATGAGTACCTTGTCTTGTCAAGCAAAAAAACGCATAATCTGATTGGTAAGGCAGATAAAAATAATATAAGATTTCAAAAACGGAGTGGGACAGTTCATACATGCCTTTTTGTCTAAACGATAGGGCAGACGTGGTGTTTGTCAGAAAAGCAAACATATATGTTGCCTTCTGGTTGGTACGTAACGTACAGTCTGTCTGATAAAATCGGTATATACATATAACACGAATTGTGATTGCTAGAAAAGACTGTATACTCGCAATGGTAAACCAGATATAACTTGTATTCTGATTGGCAGGTTAGATAATATACAAACTTTTATTTCTGATCGGCAAAGAAGTCTGTTAGAATAGAGCTAATTTATATTTGCATTCTTATGCCAAGGTAAGGCAGCATATAAAATTGGTAGAGCATGCACGTGTACACACCAACACACGTTCTGGTTCAGTGGTACATGTAAAGTTGATAACTTTGGTATATTAGTATAGCATATACTGTAGACACAATTATTTTGCATCCACTACTACTGCAGGTTACTACAACTGGCTTTGGAAATTTTGGGACGTTTGCACCAAGTTCGCCGAGGATATCAAGCCCTGCAAGGGATCCAGGTACAACGCTCAGCAGCAGCGAATATAGGTACTCTGAGCGTGCTATGATAGAAACAGCCCCATATTTTGACTGCTGATGGTTTCATTTGCGGGATTTTAGCTCGCAAGGTTTTGGAGATTTTGAAGCTGTAAAATTGATTTTTACTCTATTGGGTAATCTTCGTCCACACATTAACAAACACGTATAAAGAAACGTCATCAACAGAAAAGTGAGTTAGATAAACTTCTGGGGGACATGTATCTAATCGTTTGCTTTTTGGCAACATCGTGCACCATGGCCACAAAACCCATACATTTTCTTATTAAATATTAAAAAAACTGCAGATTTCCGTGTTTTAGTTTCCAGTACAGAAGTTGTAAAACTTGTGTGAAATGTCCTTACCAATATGCTCTTTCTTAGTATGTGGATCGTTGGTTGTTATTGATAGAATGTAGTTTGGTGAATTACTGTCAAAGTATTGTACTCTTTGTTCAGGAGGTGGCCGTGGTAGTCCGGCGCCGAGGGGCATGGGTAGAGGGCGTGGCAGAGGGGGTCGAGGAGGTCGTGATCCAACTCTCATCTCCCAGACAGTTCGAATCAGTATGGGGCCCTACAAGGGTGAGTCCTAGTCGTTAAACTTACTGTACACTATCACATTCTACGAACAGTATATGTAGAATCTTGTGCGTCATTTCACGTTACATACTTCGGAAACAGAGAAACCGTTTGCCAAGACTCTCTTGCATTATTCTTCTCTCATTCAGTCACAGTGACAAACATGTTAAAAATAATAGAGCAATGCGCAGTTAAATGTTGCGTACCACATTGTGGTCAAAACATTCAAGATAAATAGTTTGACCGTGTCGTGTGCATGTTGTAGGTTATATTGGTATTGTAAAGGATGCCACTGAGACGACGGCGCGAGTGGAGCTGCACAGTAATTGTAAGACCATTTCTGTGGACAGGTCTCGGCTATCGATTGTCAGGTCAGTGCTATTTCAAATGTTTGTTTTGGAAAAGTAGCAGTATCCAAAGTTTTGAACGGCATTTGAAAACACATGTCAAGACATTATTTACTCAGGGTAAAACACTTACATCCGTTAGGCGTACTCCCCATGGGGCGCTCGCCACAACGCCGGGATTACCCTACTCTCTTTTTGAGAAGCGTGTGGGTTCTTTTAAGTTGTGTCTTTGCATATAGTTAAAAGGAGGCGCTGGTTATAAGACTTAACTTGTTACTTCCATGAAACCGTCAAACTTTAACGAGGCCAGGAGGAATGTTTGGTTTTGATGTTTTTAAACAATCATTTTCTACTAGTGGCCCATCAAAAGGTGGCGGAGCTTCAGCTTACGGTCGTACTCCCATGTACGGCTCCCAGACACCAATGTATGGATCACAGACACCCATGTATGGTGGGAGTCGGACACCCATGTATGGATCACAGACACCCACTCACGGAGATGGTAAGATTACACTACTTATAGTAACTGAAAACGGAATATTTTTGGACATGTACAGCTCTAGCGCTTGTCGGACATGAATGATAGATACTGAAGTAGGAGGACAAAGGTCTTCTCATTCCCGTGCATGGACGATGTGGCTGTAGAAGCTTACATCGAACGGATAAGAAGGTTTGACAAGGAAGAAAATCAAACCGAGCTCTTAGCTAATCAAAGTCCTAAGAAGTATGTTCAAAATGCACTGGAACGTTCTTTTATTTTTACTTGTTGATTTATTATTCGCAAAATACATCTATCATGTCTGTATAGCCCCTATGACATTTCAGTCGAAATCATCGTATCCTTTGTCTTAAAGACAAGCAAGTTGTTTTTTAATTTCTTGCAGGCAGTCGAACACCTCATTATGGTTCCATGACCCCATCCCATGATCCTTCACGGACCCCACTACATGGAGGAGCCTGGGACCCAACTCAACCTAATACACCCTCTCGACCAAACGATGACTTTGATTATAATTTTGACACGGGAACGCCTTCACCCGGGGTAAGTGTGTCTCCTGTGCTCGTGTGCACAACGTCTTACTGTAAAGCAAGTACGTATAGTGTGCAAATAGTGGGTTTGTATTGCCTAAGACTGAAATTGTACCTCTTTCTAGCGCTGTTAAGTGTAAGTTTCATATGCTGGTGTTTTACTGAAAAAAAATCACAAGAATTGTCAAAGTCTTTTAGACAAACGCGTTTCACTTTTATGTACTGAATCAAGCACTTCGTCTGCTTCATTTCCAGTTTTGGTAGATTTTGCAAGGCTTGTGAGAATGTGTCATAGCCCGGGTACTGTAGGTTATCTGTCGCACTTCCACTGCGTCCGTGCGGCCGAGGGTAAGGCGTCAGAACCAATTGACCTGCAGCACCCAGGGTAGTTGTTTCGTCAGTTGTATGATTTACAGAGTGACTGGGGGTAAAAAATGTGAACTGAAATTGCACAAGCGATTCTTTTTAAAGAGTAGTTAATTATTGCTCTGTTTTTGGTATTTTTTGCTTAATTTTTCTCAGGTGTTTGCTGTTTTTCTTACAGTTTGGTCAGGTTTCGACTGAATATTCCTGTTTAGTCGTGGAGTAGTGGAAAGTTAACTGATTTCTTCAAGTTTTGTGAAAAATTGTTGATATGCTATGAACTGAATTGCAAACCATTCTTTTTCCTTTTCCACAGGGTTATGGCACTCCGAATCCTGCCACACCAGGGGGTGGGTATGGTGGGCCTTATACACCCAGTACCCCGGGGGCTGGTATGTATGGCTCAGAGCCCACTTACTCACCATACACACAGTCACCCTCCCCGGCAGGGTATGGTAACCCTATGACACCAGGGGGGAGCATGGCCCCCGTGTCGCCAGCCTATAACCCTCACACTCCAGGAGCTAATTTAGACGACACCCAACCAGCCGACTGGGTAACAACCGACATTGAAGTACGCGTTAATGAGAATCACGAGGTGAGACGATCAGTTGCGTAAATTCATTTCAAAAATGTTTTTATATAAAACGGAAAAATGTCTTTGGCGACTAAAATATAGGATGACATGGACGGGCGTGGGTTTATCAAACTTTATTTCAATTCCTTAATTCAGAACTTAAGACTTGTGCGATTGTTTATTTTTAGAGTGTTGTGTTGTTTTGTCCTTTCTCAGCTAACACTTAATGTTGTTTCATTTCTATTCTTTCCCTTTGCTCCATTACTTGATTATTTCCGCTTATTGTTCCACGATGATTCATGAAGTGATCTTTGCATAACCTCTAATAGAACACTAGTTTTTTAGAAAATCTTGTTGTGTGTCGGCAGATATCAGTCAAATGTTTGGTTTGCCATTTTTCTTTGTCCATGGTTGAGCTCTAAAGCGTTGGCTTGATACTTGATTGGATTTCACGGGGATCAATCCAGTGCTTTGCTCCACCACTGAGTTTTTAACTTTTCAAGAGTAGACGGTTTAGTTTGAAACCCTTGTTACGTGTGATAAGCTCTTTGGTGTTTGAAACTTAATCAGGAAAACTTACAAGAGACATTCCGTAGAGGTTGTTAAAATGTTTTGTTGCTCTCTAGATTCGCGTTTTTATCGTTGTAATCATGAGCCACTCGTGATTGTGCGGTGTTGCAAATACGTGGAATTAAAGATTTTATGGAACTATGTTCGTTTGCCGGTGCGCCAAGCCTTGTGACTTGACAATACGTATGTCGTTGACTTTGCTAGGATCCACAGTTGCTGAACAAGACAGGAGTGGTTCGCACCTTATCGGGTTCAACTTGCACCGTCTTTTTGTACGACGAGAAACGAGACGTCAGCATTTCGACCACCAACATTGAACCTGTGGAACTCGCCAAGCAAGACAAGGTCTGTTTACCCATCAGAAATCAACAATCGTGCACTCTAGTATCTTGGTACTGATATACATTCATTCGAATTAGTACTTATATAGCTGTGTAATGCGACAAAAAACCTCGAAGAACGACAAAAGCAGGCTTTTTGTAATGTTCCTGAAATCGCGTATGAGAAAAGTTAGACTCTTGCGTGAACGTGGTTTACAGTCGCTCTGTTGTCAGAACAGGCCCGGCCGCTAAGGTGTTTGTTGATAGCGACCATGCGAGATCACATCTCAGATGTGTCTTCGGTTGAGTCCTTTTCTCCGTCTTTCTTTGTAAATGTCCGTCCGTAGCTTCGCCTGTCAGCTTACATAGGACTATGCAGCTTGTGACACAGGTTCTGTTTGACAGTAAAACGTCTTAAGAATATTTTGTTCAGTTTGTGACAGGTGAATGTACGATTGCCTGTTTGGCGTCTGTCTAGCTTTCTGTTCATTTAAGGATTGCCTTCTGTCTTGGCTTTCTGTATATTTTCAGATTGGTCTGTGTGTATGTATGTACGTACAGTATGTGTGAGTGTTTCTATTCGTTTACAGATGGCTTTCTGTTAAAGATTTCCTCTGTGTGTGTGTGTGTGTGTGTGTTTCTGCCCATTTACAGATTGTATATCTGTATGTTTTTCCGTTTATTTACAGATTGCCTGTGTCCGGCTTTCTGTTCATTTTGTACAAATTGCCTATGTGTGTGTGTTTCTGTTTATTTACAGATTACTTTTTTTGTCTAGCTTTCTGCTCATTTATAGAATGCCTGTCTGATGGTTCTCTGTTCAGTTATAAAACGCCTGTCTGTCTGCCTGTGGATCAGTTTCAAATGTTCATAAACACTCGCGTAACTTTCTCGTTCTTTCACTGCAACAGGTTAAAGTTATCCAAGGTAATGATCGGGACTGCACGGGAACTCTGATCAATATCGATGACGCGGATGGAATTATTAAGATGGACCGCACGGACCAGCTCAAGATCCTTCCGTTAGGCTTTCTTGCAAAGTTTGTACCAGCCTCTGTTTGAGGAACCTCCATCACAACTGGTAGCGGCTTAAGACTTGAAAACGTGAAGTACTGCCACATGATCGTGCAGTGCTGGAATGGCAGTAAGTGCGTTACGGAGCAACAAATGCTGACGAGCCCCTGTTGCGTTACGCCCAAGTCCAGTTACGAGATGGAGCCGAACATTCAGTTTCTTCCTGCAGACTCCTGGATTAGCTCTGGAATACTAGTATGACTCCCAAAGAACACCTGGAAAATTGAAATAAGCAATCCATTAATCTTTAAAGTTGTCCGTTTTTTGGAGTACGTTATGAAGATTTATAGAGTTGACTTGCAGTACTCCAAAAAACCTCCTAGAAACATAAAAAGAAACTTCTACACGAACACGGTGTTTTCTTGGATTCCAGCGAGTTTTGAATAGCGAACAATTGAACACCTGCTAAGAAAATTGTTCGTGGCTCCATGCATTGAAACTTCTTTACGACAAAGTACTGAGTAACGTTGAAGCAACAAAGGTTGAGTGTCTATCATTTCAGTATCCTGTAGTTTTTTTCATATGTTGCAGTCTTGTGTTGTTGTGCCGCTGTGCAGTGAAGGCAACAAGGTTGAAATACAATGCTAAACCAAACTCTCAAGACGTGCATGTCAGCAATTGCTGGGTTTCACTCAATCCCCAGAGACTCAAAAGACGTGGCGGCCATGTTGGTGGATATAACAAAGGAAGGTAATTGCAACTCTATTGTTATTGTACACCAACATGGCGGCTATGACGTCACATGCAACCCAAGAATAGATACACAAGTACCTTGCAACGTCATTTTTACCCAAATTAAAATAATTCGATATTTCTGTGTTCCGTTCTGTCTTGTTAATTCTAAATCATTTTGTTATATGTCTTTGTTGGCGCAGAACGCAAGTACTTTTGTGTGTTCCTTGCTTTTTTGTTATATTTTTTGTCGGTATTCATAACCGTTGGAACATGATTTGACTTTCGAACCAGTAGAATGTCTTGTTTTTAGGTACAATCAGGTTAAAAAAAAACTGCTTTTATCCTCGTTGCAATAAATAAAAAGTGAAGAACCGTTTAGTGTTACTTCAGTTTTGATGAAACTTGCCTCGGCTGTATACGGTGTAAAGTTAATCATGTTACACTCGGATTCCAGGCGTGAACCAGATAGTTTTGGCCGAGTCCCGTTCTTAATTTTTTTGGTAAATTCAGCCCAAAATTATTCTTAGTTATACATACTGCATAAAACAAATAGCCTGAGCTTAATCTTCTTGAAATTTGAACAGTAGTGACTATGGAGTTCTTGTAAAATTTGTTTTAAAAAAAAGCGTGTCTATAAAGTGTCCAGTTTTGGACAATGAACACCCATCTCGCGCGATTGAGCTCCCTCTAGGTACCACTTTAGCCCGGTTTCCAAATAATCGCTCCGGTCGCTACTGTCACCGCCGTCGTGAACAAAATTATTCAGCGACGGGAGCAATTCTTAGGTTTCCATATAGTCGCTACGATCGCGACCAAAATGGCTAACGGTTTTGAAATTCTGTTGGATGGTCTGAAACGGCATCTCATCCCGATCCTGACGGTACTTTTTTCAGATTTTTGAGGTGCCGACTACACGTCGTCCTCAAACTCTTGAATTTTTTTTTCTGCTTCTTCTGGAGTAAGCGAAAACTTTTCTCCTTCAACAGTTGATTTTTACGTATTTGACTTTGTATTCTTTACAAAATTTGTTTTTAAGACAAGGATATTTCTGCACTTCTTCCAAAAAAATCTCTGCATTCACAGTAGAAGCGCTGTTTGCGACGCCATTTTTTCAAAAGACACGTGGAACAGCTAGTTATATGGAACGCGGTGCAATGGTTTCTGGGATGCGTTCAATCGCTACTGTCGCAACTAAATTCGATCTCCGGGTTTCCATATATCGCTCCCGTCGCGAACATCCAATCGCTACAATCGCCGAGATAGAACATGAGCGATTCCAGCGATTGCAATCGCTACTATCGTTCCCATCGCTACTGTCGCGAACGCTTAGGTTTTCATACAATCGCTGCTGTCGCTGAAAAATTTTGGTCGCGACGGGAGCGATTATATGGAAACCGGACTTTTCGCTTCGTGACGCCGGCCATTATTTTGTCCGAACAAGTCGACGGCGCAGTGTTCGAGCGGTTAGCGTGTCTGACTCGTAACCAAAAGGTAGTGAAAGGATTTCGTTATATCGACAATAAAAGTGTTAAATCGCTTTCAGTTTATAAGATCGGTTAAAAGGCTCCAAGTTCTCTACCCCCTATAAGTGATTGAGCGGCTGTAATAACATCCGCTGATGTATTAATGACTAGCCCTCTTTCAGCTGGTACCCTCTCAGGAGGGGGTTTTGTCAACCCCCTCATTTTCGCTAATTACAGTTATCGATTGATGCAAAAAGCAAACTTGGTCATACTTATTAATCGATAATTTGTTTAACTCATTGCTAACGAGAAAAGCTGAACTACTCTCACAAGGACTTATTCATTCTAAACTATTAAAAACTTGTGCTAATATTTTGGTATCATACCGGTCATGTCGTCAACGTATCTGTATCAGGCTTTTCTTTTGAGAATGTAGTTAATACTGAATTTTCAAGAATATCGCTGATTTACATAGGTTTTGTATGGAAAGCCTCCGTTTGAACGAGAAATTGGCTGACTTAAAAGTATAGAAGTAAAACAACCGACTAGGTATACACTCTGTCTAAATATGTTAGAAAGATAGCCGTTATGTTCATTATGGTGACCGAAGCACAAATTAATAAAGGAAATCAAAAATAGGAAAATATATTTATTTTTGCTGCCAGCCCTTCCCTCAACTTTCCACGGCAAAGTATTTTGAAATTATTTTTCACACTGTCAGATACATTGGTATCTGGACACAAAGAGTTGGTAAACTGACCGAACGGCAATCTTAACTAAAAATCCGAAAAGGGGGGTTGCAACAACCCCTCCCCCCTCTCCCCTCCCTCTTGAGAGTGAGGGTTGAGGTCTGTCATTCGTATATTTTTGATACTCATTTAACGCATAATGAAAAACCACCAAAAGCCCCAAGCCTACTAAAGCCGGGCCTGTTCACACAAGGACCTTCACACTGGGAAGCGCGGGGCAAAGGGGTTGCGCATGCGCGATTGTCTTTGTCTCGGACTAAGTCTTGCGTCTGTGTCTGCGCTTGCCTGACCTGATTTCGCACTAGAAAATTGGTGAAGCAAGCAAAAGGAGTGCACTAGAGAAAGGACAATTTCCTTTTTTCTTGCGTCTCACGCTTGTATTTTCTGCTCTTGCGTCTCTAATGTGAAATGATTCATACCCTATTGTCCACGTTCTTTTTAAAACTCCAGTTTTGTTTTCCAAAGACGACGGTGGAAAGGTGGTCAGCTGGCTGCATTCCCACGTGCAGTCATTGTACTCAGCTGTAATGAAGTCTGTTGTTTTGTAAAGTTCTCGTGTTTTAGTTTCTAAAAGGCCCCTTGTGGACGAAACGCCTTTCCACAAAATTTTTATCACTAGCTTATTTCTCGTAAAACGTTTGAAACTTTTTAATTTTGTGCATGACTAAAACGCCGAATTAAAAGCAATTATTTCGCTGTCTCAAACTGGAAAATTAATTTTTTTCAAGATTGAGATCTCGTTCCTACTGAAAACACCCCACCGGGTGGACGAATAAACCAACCATCCTAACCCAGGCCGATGGTCAACAGAACTCAACAGTATGTTTATATTCTGTAACAGTGATTCGCTTGGTGACTACAGACAGCGTTTTCATTGCTTTTTAAAGTACAAAGTGCAAAGTCAATAGAGGTAGTTGGACGGTCAATTCTGCAGTGACACGTGCACTTCGTTTTAATGTAGATAAACGGCACACATTTGAGTTTTGGCGTAGAAATAAAACACTGATTGTCATTACAAGAGTTGTTCGCACATGCGTATGGCTTCAAGAGGTTAACTTTTTTACGAAGCTTATGAAAGTTTGAGGCTTTGAGGGGGTCCAAATCATGTAAAACTTTGTAGCGCAACCGATTCGAGCATAAACGCAACAGAGTTTTCATTCTATTTCGTCGGGAACCCTGCAGAAAAGTACCCATAGTTCAGTGAAGAAGGTCAGGGCCAGGCCATTTCCATGAAAAAACCGGTTGGGATGGATGGCAAAAGTGGGAAATGTGCGAGTCCCAGAATTTTCCTGTGCACTTTTCCATGGCCCAACTCCACCTCGCGCAGCGAGCTCGGGACGAAACAAGTAGCGGTTACTCAGCACGCACGAACTTTGTCCCCGGGTCCCAAAGACAAGTAACGACAATAAAATGGCTGTCGCTCGCCCAGTTTTCATTGTAGCGGCCAAAAGAACTGCTTTTGGATCATTCGGAGGAAAGCTAAAAGATGTGACGGCAACAGCGCTTGGGCAGCATGCTGCAACTGCAGCTCTTGAAGCCGGAAATGTAAACCCGGCTGTTGTGGACTCGGTGATCTTTGGAAACGTGATGCAGGTATCATATCGGTTATCAGAGACAGAGTTGTAGAAACGTGTGTGTAAATTAAAAATTGGACAAAGATTAAGTAGTGAAAGAACTCTAATAAGCAAGGCGGGAAGTCTGCAGCGTTAACGGCCCTACTTGCTTAGCAGCTTCGCGCTAGAGTTATAGTGTCAGAATATGCACTTTAAAAATTTATTTTTATTTTTAATTCAAGAAAACAAAAGATACTCTGGATGCTATGTAGTTAATTTGGTAGAAATATATGTAGTTGGCAAAATTTGAAGCTTGTGTTTCATGTTGACGGTTTTTTTGTGTTTTAGCTACGAATACGTAACGAAATTTTAGTATTCACTGTAGCATGTAATTTGTGCAACGTATGACTTTGATTGTTCAGAGGATTCCACGTGGATTGCTGTGTCATAAGAGTTAACAATATTTAATAGTGATGTCAGTATATTAATAGTGATGTCAGTATATTAATAGTGATGTCAGTATAACAATGAAAAGCCATTTTTAGCAGATCTGTTTTTAAAAATTCATATACATGTACAGTACGTCTTAACCGTTCATGATTTTTTCAGTTCTGATTCATAAAAACAAAAGCAAATCAATAATAAATTTTTAAGGCAGTTTTTGTTTTTACTGAAACATTTTGTACCTTTGAGCACATATTTTGGGGGAGGGATTAAAATGAACTATAGGGAGAATTATAAGGAGTTTATCAGCCTGTGAAAACAAGCTAATACACCTGTAACTGAAACAATTATGCCAAAAATATTGTTTTAAGTTCTTGAATACTCAGACTTTGAATTCTGTACTGGTCAGCACTAACCCTGTACAGTGAAAGTACTAATAGTCTTCAAAACTAGTTGAAAATGGTTCATTGTAGTTTTATCAGCAGACAGATGGTTTTGATGCAAGGAAAATTGTGGTAAAGGAAGATGAAAGCCAATTTAGTTAGATGCAAAGAACAGCTTTCAATGATTTTACATCGTCTCACTGTATCTTCATCATCCTGAATTTGCAAGTTCTCCCCCTTCTTAGTTTTGGCATTAATTCCTTTATAGTTTGTCTTTTGAATGATTCATATTTTTGAGCCTTATTTTTGGACTATGTTCAATTACTGAGGTTTTGTTGTTTTAATCTTATACTGGTCAGTATTCATCTCTTACTATTTTTGACTTAGCCTGGAGAGTTGATCACCATGCCAGTGTCATATCAGTAAACTTTTAATACTTGTAAATAATTGTAAAGGAAAATTGTGTCCATTCAGTACGAGTCCAGATAGACTTCTAGGTCAATTTCATATCTATTAACACCAGTATATGTTATTGTACAGTATGGTTGAGTCTGCAACAATAACATTTTATCTTGAATTAAGACAACCTGAAATGAAATAACTTGAAAACTTTAATCTTGAGATGCAAGCAAAAAGAATGTCACAAAGTAAAAAGTTCAATAAATAATCATACATTCTCGTACATCTGTTTTATTGTGCATTTTCAAGAGAACTTTACAAATGAAGTACTTGCAACCATGACCCAAAAATAAGTTCTGGTGTTTACAAAGTTTTTGAAAGACTTTGGTTATCTGTGGTGACCCATAAGTGCTAAACAAAATACACAGAACTTTTTGTGTTTTGCATATATGTTTACTGTCTTTTCTGTTTTACGGTAAAAATTGTGTTTTCTGTGTATTTCATGAATGTTTTCACAGAGACTACGCTAGAAAGTTTTGCTGCGAGTCCCGGGACTCCTTTATCCTGCTTGTCTGGGGTCCCAAAGATTTGTTAAGGGGTCCCATAATAAAGATGGAGCTTTGAGCTGATTTAATGTTTGCGTACAAGGGATGCAATTAAAGTTACAAAATGCATTTTTTGAGAAACACTTAGCATAAAAAATGCACAATTTTTGCGTTAACAAGATCCCTGTTTCACTTATTGGCCAGTCGGTACTTATCAGATCATTATGAATTAATCTAGCTTGTAACATGCATTTTACTTTCAATTTAACCAAGTTGTGGATACTTTCAACAGTGTCACTCCAAAAATTTTGCTTTTTAATAATAATAATGATAATAATAATAATGATAATAATTTAAATGTAATATTGAAAAATGGTTTTAATGTAAGCTTTGAAAGACACAGGAATTTTAATAATTTATTTAGAAATAGAGGTATGAGATACAGATTGAATGATTAATCAAGGACTTTTATACAGCCAAAAAATTTAATTAGTACCGTACCACATTAAGAGTTATAGACAATTTTAATTTTTCATTTTAAGCTTGTTAGATATATATAGAGACACGAAAGCTAGCCACGTTTTGGCACCTATCCAAAGTAATTTTTTTTTGCTATCTGGCATCCAGAAGTTCTTTAAAAAGTCTCTAAATCTTCTAGTCAAGGCTGAAGTGCCTGATTAATCAGGAAGACTGAGGTTTTGACATTCACAAAGCCTAGATGATAAGATAGCCTGTATACCTCTCCTAGTTTACACGATTGATAAACATGATTATGTATTCACGGTATTGGTGTTATTTAAATAGACCTCAGCGGATGCATGTTATTTGGCACGCCACATTGGGCTTGGTGCCAAAGTCCCCATTCCATCACCAGCACTCACTGTGAACAGGCTCTGTGGCTCAGGCTTCCAGGCGATCGTCAATGGAGTACACGTAAGTGTTTTTATAGTGGATAAGCAGAGGCTTCTAATACTTTGGCTGCATTCATTTGAGACTATTCCAGAATAGGATATACATGGGTTATCATCCCTGAAAATGGTTTCAGCCAATCACAGCCCAGATCACTATCAGTAGTGATCCATGTATTCCAATTCTGGAATAGGCCCAAACGAATGCACCCTTTAATTTAAAATTGGAAATGCCTTGGAATTCTAGTCTAATATTCTATAACTATTATGTGAACTTTAGAAAGTTGTATGAATGGAAGAAAACAAAAAATACAGAGATGTTCTAGTACATACAGTTTAATATGTACATATATTTCCTCTTTCCCAAACCTTTAACCTCCAAGGTTAAAATGTTATCCAGTGATTGGGTTTAACTTATTTTTAATCTGATTCAATCTGTCATTTCTGGTTGGTAAAAT
>JAOBYE010181662.1:0-17808 GCA_025403585.1 Parazoanthus swiftii
TATCTCAGGACCTCTCTGAAAATCACCTATGTGAGAGAGCATCCTGACTAAATATTGTTATAAATAAATAAATAAATAACTTTTTAAAAACCTTGTTCCGCTTACAGACAAGCTAGCAACGATTTCAAAAAACAAACATGTCTTCACTTTTCGGCTATTTGTCTGAAACTCATGGATAAATTACTATTCGTTTTCTTGTCATGAATAGAGTATTTAATGCCAACGATTTTCTCAATTTTCAGAAATTGGGAATTTTGCTTGATGTTTCAAAATGAAGCTGGGTTGGTCAAATTCTCAGGCAGTAAAGAATGCTACTGTGGATTTGTGGGATTTTAAGAAAGGAATTACGCTGGGCAATATTTTTCAAAAATACTGCCTTCAAAAAATGCCACGTCACTTGCGCAGTAGAGTATTAAATAAGTACTCCACTAATGCGCTTACAGCGAACACTCTCTCTGCTCCTTCGTTTCTTGTTGTTTCGTCATTTTTATTTTATTTACAGTATGTGCAATCAAAGTGAAGGTGCAATTATATATAGCGGTGCTTACTGGACCAGAAAAAGAACTGATAAAAGGGAAACAGCAAAAGAAATTAGCTAGAGCTGGTACAATGAAGGATCGAGTAAAAATGCTGAACATCTTCCATTCCAAGAGCTAGAAAACTGGACGACAATAGGGAGTGTATAACGAGCAACGCAAGGGAGAATCTATAATTGCCGTAAATTGAAACTCTTGTCTCTCCTATTCGTTCTCTTTTCAATAGTTGAGTTTGTTCTTGTTTTCATCATTGTGATGGTGTGCAAAAGGAAAATTCGGAAACAGTAGATTTTGTTCAACGAATACATTTTTGTAACTGTAAAAACTTCAACAGCGCTCGGAATTTCGAAAGATTTCGACCGGTACTTTAACCAACTTACACGTACTCAGTACTCACAAACCCAAAATGCGCTGATACTCACTGCTCACAAAAAAAGCTGCTGTGCTTACAGTCTCTCACTGCTGCTTCAAATGACCATTCGATATTCCCTCTTGTTACAAATTCAACTCTATTTATCTGCCAATAAAGTACTTTCAAGAGGCTTGGCGTGCTCATGCACACATGAGCTTTTCGCGTCCTATTTTTGAAGACCAATATAAGAAAAGGTGACCAGTTTGGAACACTCTTGCGTGCTGCTATTTTTACTTAAAACGAGTCCTGCTGTTTTGTGTCATTCTTTCTGACATAATTCATCCTCGTAACTTAAGCGGAATTTACACGCCACGATTTGTCGGCCCAACTGATTACTAGTAAGTCCTACCAAAAAAATGAAACGTCTGGACTTTAGCATACATGTAATGCGTAAACTAACACGAAACGCATTTTACTAGCCAGCTGTGCATTACATTTTTCGAACCAAGCAGATTTTCCGCCTGACTTCAACCATTTTCTTAAAAAAGATCAGCCAGGGAAACGCCAGGCCTTTCGCTAAGTAAAGTTTTTGCATACCATCATTTGAGTTCTCCATATGGTTGGGGCACCTCTTGACAATATCATGGAGGTTGGTGGAGCCCTTGAACACAGCCACTGCTCTGATGTAACAGTTGGCGAGAGGCAGATGGGAGGTCTTGAATTTTATAGGGCAGAAGCTGGAGAGGTTTACGTACAGCTTCCTGCAGACTTCCGAGAAAGTCCACGTGGCTGACTTGGAGGCGGACTCGGTTGGGGGTCCAAAGGAGATCTGAAACCCAAGGTCGCCTGGGTATTCTGTTGTGCTTGGAATTGTGGGTAGATGTGAGGGGTAAGGCGCGGGTGAGGGGGTTAGGGGGGTGGAGGCTTCGCTGTATGAGCTATTCTGTAGAAATAAGATCAAGAAGATAATAAATATGAGATAGTATACCCCGGGATAGTATTCATCAACAAGTTTTGGGAGTTCAGCGATAATCACAATAATTTACTGATCAATCATAACTGAGAACCTCTTCTTGTACATACCTGAGCTTCAAATACTTACCAAAGCTAGAAAACGAGTAATCAATGAAGACTGCCTAAATTCTCACTACTCGTCTCCATACACTTTCTATTAATAAGTTGGCAGAATTTTACATTTCATCTTAGAGAGTTTAGTATGGATGGCCATTTCCCCTATTCTCAAAACGTATCACTATATTTGATACTTTTACTGTAAGGAGATGAGAGATGTTGATATACTGGTGAAAGTGAAAGAATTCGTAATTCTTAGTTTGCACTAATATCGAGAATTGGAATTACATATGTGGAGTGCTTAACTTGAGGAAATGTATTGTTGCTAATTATAATTCAACAATAATTTTTACTGCCAAGTCGCGCGTTATTATCGGTTAGATTCGATCACGTGATATCCTTCGCGGCGCAAATATCAGCGAATACAGCAGGGCAAATATCTCTGGCGTAGAGAATTTTGCTAGGGAAGTAGATCTTCCTATGTTTCATTGCAATATTTACTATATTCCGGACTTTCAAAACGCCTTTTCCTGTTAAGTCCATTCCAACCAATCCAATCACTACTTTTCTTGATCTGAAATCGAGGCTTGTCAAAGGCGATTCAACCGCCATTTTGACCAAACTTCAAACCACGGATTGGAATCAATGCACTGTTGAACCTTGCTAAATAGTTACTACTTTCTCAAAACCATCACTGTGAGGAAAGTTTCCGAAGATAATGCTACGACAGCGGCAAAATTAGGTAATAGTAAGTTGTGAAATTTTTAATAATAGGTTTACATGTAGCAAGTCTGCCGGGAATTTTTGTTCGAGTGAACTGTAAAGTCATACTCAACACGAAAAAAGACCGAGTTTATTCAGTTTTTCGAATCCATTTGTAGCTATTATTTAAGAACAAGTGATTTACTGTAAAACATGAACGGGTATTGTTGTTAAACTTTAAATCGGAAATCAAACTTGTTTGGTTTATAAATTATCCATTGTTCGACAGGCTTCAAGACATTTCAAAACACTTTTCTTGAACCAAATGTTGCCTAAAACATATTAGCCCGACGTTACCTATTATTGTCGAATCATAAAATGAAAAACTGCTTCTGTGGTATGTTGTATTGAGGCCCTCGGCTTCCAGATTGTCCTCAAAGTCTCTCTCATTTGCCCTCGCCTTCGTCTCGGACAAATGTTCACTCTTCGGACAATTTCTCAGCCTTGGATACAACATACCACGGAAGTAGTTTGTTCACAAATTAACACTTCACGGAATAAGTGCGAATCGCAAACTTTCGTCGTTCTGTGTTAATTGCACTGGTTTGGTGGTGCATGAATTTCCTACAACAAGGAAATAAATGGTTTGTAGCACTTACACTGCCATAAGGAGAGGGGACTGGTGCCTGTGTTGTGATGGGTGAAATGGATGCTGCCCGGTGGGCGGGCCCTGGTGAATAGGTTGAGGAGTATGGAATGTTCTGGGGGTACGCAGGCTGTGGACTGCTGGATGATGGCAGGTCCCCATGATATGATGGTTGCTGGGGTAACGGTTGGCCCTGAATGCAATGACAGAATGTATAAGAGTTTGCTCCTTTATCTAGTATTACTGACATTTATTTGCTCAGTTTTCACTGTAACATAACATTTAAGTGAATTACACTTGAACACAGTGGTATTCAAGCAAAAGGCTTGAACAAGAACTTTACAAATTCATTTAGGATATATACAGTACAGACCTTTAAAACCACCCAGCTATGCACAGTAAATGTACATGTAACAACTTTTTCTATTACAGTTTTTCTTATTCCATGCTTGTATATACATAAATGTTTTTTTATAGCGCTTAAAACATTAAAGTACATGTACACAGATCTATTGTTTTGCATTTGTGCAGAGTCAGCAACAAATTATAATAATACAGTATGTACTATAAAAAGGAATACAGTCACAAACAAGTTGTGCTACTTGATGAATGAGGTGATTATGTACCATACATAGCAGCAACAATGAACAAGGTTAAGTAAACAATAATAAGACTCCTTTACTGGTACAAATGTTGGATAATGCTCTGACACCAACCTGGTATGCTTGGTACGACATCCTGAAGTCGCTGGCTTCACCTGGCAAAGAATTGTCATGAATTACTTATTTTTTAACTAATATAATTAATTTTAATACTTTAATTGATTCTTATATACTTTCAAAACTTTAATGTCTGTTTCTCCAATATTGTGTACAAATACACCACATGAAAAGCATCATTTGAAATTCTTGGGCAAACATCTACCAAATAATTATAGTTATGCCATTTCTACACATAACATCTTGAGGCAAATTGATAGATGTTCAAAGTTATTGTCACAAAGTTATGCAAACACAGATACTAAGAACAATAAATACAACATATTACACATTAGCTACACATTCATGATGCTTCAGAGTAAGTATCTAGAGATTTACGGACATTGTTAGACCCGTGGATTGGGTTTGCCTGTGTGCATAACTGATGGTCAAGATTGTTTGGGAGCGAAAATTCAAGAGAAAAAAAATTGAGATTCACTTGAGTTGGGAGTCATATTGGAAGACTGCCAGCTTCGCAGGCTAGTTGTTCCTCTGGAGCCTTTACAGGTCTGAAGTACCAATCTAGCCTTGCAGTTTTTCTGTTCATTTTTTAAATCTCTAGATTTGTGGATTCTAAGTTGGAAGATCTCCTCTCATTACAGTACATACATATAGTTACATATATAAGCAAGTTGAAATCAAGGCATCGCAGTAATCACAGGCTTAAGTTGGAATTGGCAAGGGGCCACACTGAATGACTAAGCATTGAGCCAACAAACAATAACCAGAAGTTCCACAACATTGGAAAAGTCTGCACACTGTATATTTCAAAGGTTATACCACATGTATACTGTCCAACATAATTATTTTTAAAATAAGTTATTTTATACTCTAAAAGAATGCTAATTAATACTGCTAATGCATAATGAACAGTGCACATGTTTTTATCCATAAGCAAAGCCTGGAATTGATAATATAAACAATTTGTGCCAGCACAGTGACTGGAAAGAGATTTTATTAAATCATCTATTCAATAATTTGTAAAAAGGGACTGGGTTGGAAAGCTAGCAACTCTTCGAAGGATCAAAGTTATGCACAACTTATATGGGCAAAGTGACCTCTGTGTTTATAAATTATATCCAAGCCTATATCCTGCACTCATAAAGTGAAATACATGTATGTAACATACTCTGCCCAGTTGAACTGAAGTCAAAGTTGTATGGCTCTGCATAGCAATCAGATAGAACCTTTTCCATTTTTAAATCCATCTAGAAGAGACTTGTTGAAATTGTGAAATCCAGTCTTAACTGTCGCATAGCACACTGAGCTGAAGTTTGCTTAAGGCAGCTGTTTTTAGAATGTAATTAATCCTTTAAAAATATGCAATTACATCTGTGTGCTTGACCTGACCTTTCAATGTTGACACACATTAAAGTATACACCACCTGTTTGCACTTTGTGGCCACGTGAATAAACTGATACTTAAATACAATACTGTAAGTTTTGCAACTTACCAAATACAGTATAAAATAAACAGCTGAGCTGTTTCAGTCAAGCAGTTTTTTTGCTAGATGGTGGTGTGATTCATACAGTCTTCTGTAATCTTGACTTCATACTGTACATTACAGCACTTTTGACAAAATAAATCCCAATTCAAAATATCTGTTTGTAAATCTTACCCTCTACATGTATTTCATAGTTTTAGTCACCTTGAAAATGGAATAACAACTTTTGGACTTTGGTACAACAACATGTCGTACTAGACACTTCAAGGGCATTAACATTTAGCTCTCTTGTAAGATTTAATCCTACATACAAGTCAAGGCCACTTGAGAAATATATTTAGATCTACAGTAGAATTTAAATGGTCACAACCAAATTATTTTCATTAATTTATTAATGTCATGCAAAATATAACTTACACACTTCATAATATATAATTTATGCATCAACCAGAGCGTTAATTGTGTATTGAAGTGCAATTTAATCTCTGGATCCTCCATACAGTATTTGGCAAATGTACAGCATGTATACATGATTGTATGTACCGTATCTGCTACAAACTAAATTAATAAAAAAATCCAGGGCCTTTAATCTACAGCACAGTGCTTAGAAAATAAAACCAGTTCATGCCAGTGGGGTACAGCTCCTTGTATTTAGCCCCATTTCAAAACAGCAGTTCTTGGTTATTAAAAGTATGACCCATTCTTAACTGACAATTAAAGTTTTATCCACAAACTTCTGAAGATCAGTAATTTAGGAAAAATTGAGGCTTGTTACAACATGCAACAGTATTGTTTTTTTTCTGTCATGGTACTAAATATTCTTAGCTAACACCTCCAACAACAACTTTAACAATAACTTTAATTCCAGAACACATAAATGATATGAATAGTTATAAGACATGTACACTGTATATACTTGCAGGGATTCCAACTCTACTGCTTTGGTCAGAAACCTCCCTTTTTTGGCAGTCATTTTCTGTCTCCCATTTTCACTTCTCATAGTCTCACACCTTTTAGTTACAAAATGTTTGTCTTTGCTTCAAAATGTGTTGTCAGCATGTTCCTTTATACAATCATGTCATTTTTCTGTTTACTTGCATTGCCTTCTTTTCCATGAGTGGCAGTGTGAGAGCTGTGGTGGACATTGATCTCATGAACAATACATATTTATTTAGTGTGTTGGTAGTTTGTCTCGAATAATAAATTATGTTCTCAAAAGGCTGAAGAATCTAAACTTTCAAAACTTCCAGATAGCTTGCCTTCAAACCAAATGTCTAGAAACTAGAGGTTTCTGCACTCAAAGAATATCTGGGTTGGAATCTCTCAGACTGTATGACTGTGTTCATGTGACTTTCAAGTTTGTTCACAATTTTGCACAGTATCAGTCAAAACTTTTCTAAATCTTTACTAACAGTTAATAAATACCCTGAAGAAAACTAACGTACATGTAATTCAACCACTGGTTGTTAACTAGTACATACCTTCTTGTAAATTCAGGCCGAAACTACTGCAAAATAAAACAAACAACACTGTAAGTTCCTGATCATTGTGATAATTGTTTCACCCATAGTTCCAGGGCAGAGTACTTAAATAGCATCTTGCAAAATAATTTTCAAGATTCCAAGAATAACTATAAACTAATTAAAGACAAAAAGCAATCCCAAACATACGAATTGAGTGCCTAGAAGAAAATCCAAAATGTGCTCCGTTATGAGGTTAATGAAGGCATTCTTGTAGGAAAGGATCAAAGTTTAAAACTAACAAACTATATGCAAAATAGTCTTTGATTTGCTTGAATAGGTGAATAAGTGAAAGTGCAGCAATATTAAAATGTTTGATCAACAAAGTCTGGAGAATGCTACCACTTAGAACTCAGTTTGAATTAATTCAAACCAACAACCTGAAATCACCAGTGTCGTACTTTAGACATTGCTTCATATTAAACATTTGCCAATAAGAGCTGAAACAAAAAAAGTCTTCCAACAATGTTGCTGAACTCGGCCGGATCTTTGAAATAATGAAGAAGTTAGAACAGCTCAATTAAATCACTTAAAACTGGAAATATTCCAGCATCAAAACAAAGGAAATCAAAATCCCCCAATATCACAAAAAGGGTCTCCCATTAAGCCTATTATCAAGTCAAAAGATCAACAAAACAAGTGGGGTGATGTAATTGCTAACCTTGAACATAAGCATAACTGGCCATTTTATTGAAAAAACAACAATGACATCACTGTTACAGATTGCCAAGATTCACAGCCAATCACTGTGCAGCTGTGTATATTTAGCTCTGATTGTTTCAAAGCTTCAGCTTGCAAGACTACAAAGGTCATTGTTCTAAGGTAACATGCTAGTGTTTATGTAAACAGCTTTCACACTTTCACAGCTTTAATTGTTCAAGTATTTGAGTGACATTTGGAACAGGACACAAAAGGTTCATAATAGCTCTTGATGACAGTGTGAAGAGGCCTTAAAACAATCTTTTGACAAGAATTGAAATTTTACCAACAAAGGCAATTTATAACAATAAATGGAAGTTCAATTCCGGGTGCACTAAATATACCGCAAACAATGTAAGACTTGAACTGTTCATGATTGAATTAAAAATACATTTACATGTGAATGCGAAATGACCACCCTCACAACTCCAAAGGTCAAAACTGACAGTTTTACCCAAAAAATTTGCCACATGCCCAATATTGGAATGGTGTAAGCTTGTGCTGTGTACAGTGATCTAACTATAATATTAATACTTATAACTGTTTTGCCTCATTTTGATAGAAACATTCTGGACAGTTTCTTTGGAACAATTTTTTAAATATTTTCAGAGGGGAAGAAATCATGGTGGCAGTTTTTCCATCATATTGCCAGTAGCTACTACTATAATATTAGTTCAGGAAACAACATTTAACTAAAAATATATTGATCAAAACCAGTGTTTTTGTAGACAAAGAAACTCTTTCAACAAATAAACAATTTAAAGCATGTGACCAGCAAGTCTGACCACCTATATTGCAGTATGACTGAATGGTAGCTGAAACCTGACTTGCCAACTTATTGTGAAGGTTCTGTTGGCAAACGCAAACAGATCTTGAAATGCATGTATATACCACACCCTGAAATGGACCCTAACACTTTATTAAACGATGTAGTTTTTTTAACTTAATTTTGAAAAGGTGGCTTCAGCAATAGCTGCAAAGAAAGTTAGAAGTTACAGTATAGGAGATTTTCCCTTAAAATCAAGAATAGATAAATAAAATTTCTGCAGACAGATAACCTTGCATTGAATACAGATAAGAAATGAATAAAGTGATTCAACTTGTCACTAGTTAAGGTTGATCAAGCAAAGTGAAAAAACATCCATTGTGCGAACTTGATATGATTGTGTACCAGTTCATCTAACTCATGTGAATTTAAACTACCACACAGAAAAGATTCTCTTTGGTTAGGGTTTAAAGATAAATTCATTGTTAAAAAATTGGCAGTTTTCCATTCCTTGCAGGCAACAATCCACAACTGTTCTTCATTTTCCTTGACAGTGTGTCAGCAAGATGATTTATAACTAGAGATTTAAGGATAATTATAAGTGGACTTTAAAAAAGCTTTGAATTAAGCTCCAGGACCAACATTTTTAATCCTACTAGTGAAAGAGACCTCAAGTCTCCTCAAATCAGTGGATCATTGTTTTATACTAGCTAATGCATTATCAAAAAATTGTCCCACAAGTGATGTTTTTACAGATCAAGAGATTGTACTCGGGAAATTGTCTTTAATTTACCAATAAATATTAAAAAAACATTTGCCAAACTCTTCTCAGCTTGGACACATGCAGCTTTAAGTGCATCCTTTTTAAAATGCAGGAAACGTTTGTCAGTGGTAAATTGTGCTATTGTAGCTGTACTACCTTTCACTGACAGAAAAATCAGCACTTTCTCTGACTAGTGAAAATCTCTACTCAGCTAAATCCTCATTCTCCCAGGGGAAAAACATTATTCCTGGCCTTGAGAGTTAAGCTAGAATCTCTTGCTGATGCTTTCTGAACTTTGCATCCAAATAAGCAACTTCTGAACTGCATTTTAATAGTACTAAAGGGTTGAGGTGTATATTGAGTGACTGTTCACCAGTAATTGGCACTTATTTTAGCTGCTGATGAATGGAGATCACAACATTTGACTCAGTACAATGCTGGCAACTCTTGAAGTGTAGAGTTTGAAGTACTGGAAAAATGCAAATATCCAGAGGCCAGACAATATTGTAGATCGATGTACCTCAAGTGAGCCCTGGGAGGTCATTTCTTTTAGTCAGAACTGAAATTTGTTTTACACACATGGTACACTAGGTCTTTGATTTTGCAATCAACATTTATTTTCTGCACAGTATCGGTATTATTATGAGGGGCTTGTGATATGAGACATAATTCATAATATATTGTACACCTGAAGTTCTGTGTCTTATATCAATTGCAATTGTGTTGTTAAGGTATCTTTCGCAGATAAAGCAACTAATAATTTACAAACTAAAAACATACCCTTTTTAATATGGTACTGCCCATCTTCACTACATGTAACTTCAAATTATTTAGTTTTATGAGTACTTGGCAAACTTGAGCAATAGTTATCCTGGTTTGTTTCCTCAAGTTCCATTAATTTCTAAATCTAATGATTAAAAAAATTTCTGGTGGAACTTCTTACTGTTTTAACAGCATGCAGTTTACCAGTCAAGATGCTTTGAGATCCAATTAAACACTAATATTATTTTATTATAAAGTTGAAACAGCCTCTGATCCATCACTGCAGTTTGAGTGCAGACTAAATTTATGTTCAGAACATGCAAGCAAACAAAGGAATCATATGATACAATTTATTGATCTGTCAGTGTTACTGTAGGCCAATTGGATGCTGGGGTTGTACCGTGGGGATGAAGGAATAGTAGTGCTATAAAATATTGTTACATAGAAATTAAAATAGTTCACTAAAAGTATGTGTAATAACTAACGAAAAAAGTTCTAGCCATGAGCAAATTTTTATGTGATCCCCCCCCCCCCCAAACCACTCTAGCTTCATGTGCATGGCCTGACCTCCTAAAGTTGATGAAAGAAGGCTTTTAAAAAATGATATAGAAAATCAGAACATTTTTATACAATTTGTACAATAGGTCTTCATATAGAAAGAAAAGGACTCAAAAATTACAGTTTATACAGGAATATAGACTAGGATTTGCTTAGCAAGTTTGAACTGTCATCTTTACATGTAAGTCTGATCGTTTAATTCTTTTTTTTTTACTTGCACCACATCCACACACACACAAAACTGGTTTAGTTCTTTAACAGTATAGATCATTTATTTTTTAATAAGTACATGTACTTCAACATTTAAACAATAAGTTAAAAATTTAGAAGCTAAACTTAGCAAACCCACTTTCATATCTGCACAGCTCATTCTAATTTGGTTGATGATTACGTTGTTTAACAAGTGAAATATAATACTGTACAACCGCAGAAATGCAGTCCCATATAAGGTCACTTAAACAAACCGCTGTGCCCTATACTTAGCGGAAGTTTGCCATTTGAAAACTTCTGTTAGTGTTTAATATATTTATCATAGAAAGCATCTAAATTGTAAGTTTCCCATATGAGACATTTTTTAAAAAGTACTCCAATTTCGCACTCAGTCTCCCAAACGCTACTACTGTTACATGTATTTCTGAGAATATTTTATTAATGAAATTAAATACTACAAGTCTGTCCCCACCCTACCCCTGCTCTTCCTCAGTTATGTAGAGCCCATCAAGCAATTATGCAATGTTACTTAAGTTTCATATACACAGACAAGAACAAAGTGGAAAATTATTGCAGTGCAGTTTACACGTATCAGAAAAAATTAAAACAACTCTTGATTTCAAACGAAAAGCAAAAACTGTACTGTTGGTTCCTTCTTGTAGATCTATAGAACTTATAATAACACACAGTTATGCATGACCAGAAAACAATTATTATGTAACAGTTATTACATAAAAAGAATACATGGGCAATACACAATATATAGACACATGACGGTTGTAAAATTGCTCCCCTAACATGTATGTAGCTATTGAAATACTTTCTGCTAGATACAGGATCTACAGGTATAGACTTCACTGAAGACATGTACAGTGAATGTGTTTTTTGCTTGTTCCTTGGTCAGATATAACCAAAAACAAGGACTTGAAAAGTGTTTTGAATTCTAAGCCATCAACAAACCTGAACTTAAACCAATATCTTCCTTTCATCAGACATGGCGGAAGAAAATACACAGGCTTTTGACTTCAGCCTGGCTGGCAACAGACCTTCTGCATGAATGTTTGTTTGAATGTTTTTCCAAAAGCAAGTATCTACTGCAAATAAACTTACCAAGTTTTAATTTCCTGCCAAACTCTCTGGACAATTATCTCAGCTAACCCGAGACACTTGCAATAACTCAAATTCTCAAAATGTTTGAAAGAAGTTACCTGTCGTTGTGATGTTATATATTTTGTCAATTTAAAATAAAAGACCATTAGATGTAACAGAACACACCCCCTTATGTATCAAAAGCAACTTCTCAAAAAAAGTGCAAAAACACATGCAGCATTGTCATAAATAACTGGGAAGTTCGCACAACAAACCTTCACTGAAGTGTTTTTTATAGTCTGTCAAACTTGTGTAGGAGAACGGAATATCAGATCTGATGAATGCCAAACTTAACCAAACTTATCAATATTCAATTAACTGCAAATCTGATGCAGAAATGAACACGAGCCACTTAATTTGATACAGTGAAACCTACATGATTTGATTGTAAATCGATTGTTGATGATTCAAAAGTCGAAATTATATGGAAAAGAAACGGAGAGGCAGAGTTTTACTTACTTTTGAGCGAACTGATTCATATCACGCTAAACTTGACATGGACGAGTGATTTTGCGATTCAAATTCCACTGCACAAAACACGAACACGCGGCTGCGTCCGAACGGCTGTGAAAGAGCAATTTGTTTGTCTACGCAAATCGGAGAATTGAAAAATAACATCACGAGCTCGCAGTTGGCCCGTCCACTTAACATTTGCAGTGATACGATACTTAACACAAACATAACGAAGGGCAAGTCCGAATCCCTACAAAAACACCTTCTAATTACGACTAACGCTTCGAACAATACATGCTGAAAGCGAGACATTTTCGAGTCTGCAGACCATTTAGCTCCAATGCATCAAAGTTTTCATGAAGCTTATCTTTAATATCTTAAGTTTGCGCGAATATATAGTGGATATCAAAAGGATTTTCGACGCATCAACAGCTCAGTATATTACAGCTTGTTCAAAGCATACCGAAACTATTGGTAAGCCAGATTTAAAAATAACGCAACAGAATCCAATGAAGTGAATTTCGTGTTAACAGCATATTCAGTTACATCAATACACGCAATCTGAGATCTTCTTACCACGAGTTGTTCTGCGTGTTTCTTACATCCTCCAATAACGTCTTGTACTGTTCTTTAGTGAGAGCGATTGATGGCATTGTTGGAACTACGTCTTCGTGGTCTTCGGCCATAACAGGGAGTCTCTGACCCTTAATTAATAGCGTTGAACAGTCCAGACTGGTCGCTACTTTCCCCCTCGAGGCAAGCTCACTGCTTGACCAATCCTGAGCAAGGGAAAATATATGCAACAGGTTAAAATGTAAACATAGCAAACATAGATACTCACATTGCCGCTACATGAAAATAAATACTCGAAATATAAACTTCCGAGACCTCTTTAAACAGAACGAAATCAGAGAAAAATCCAAGTTCAGCTGCCTGTGCTTCAATACGCGGCATAAGTGAAGTACTTGCGAGTCGAGAGCTTGCACGGACTGAAGCGTGCTTATATATTTTAATAGACTGAGATCTCACAGCATGTAAAGAAGCTGTACTTTTAAGATCGGCTTTTCCATGCAATAAAACACAAACCGAAATACTTGATTGCCAAACGTGTGTCACGGGAAGTAAACACTTAGCTCCAAAAGTCAATACGTGAGGAAATCAATACTCGTTATAAAATGCAGAGAACTCAGCTGACTTAATTCAGTACTAGCAACCTTTGTACGCTGTTTGAGCGCGGAATTTGGATAGACTCGCGAGTGCAAGAGCCGAACGTTAACTATGCAAAAAAAAGGATAAGATCCAAAGTTCATGCTAGTACCGCTTTCATACTCATGGCCAGCTCTTTCGGAGATCGCTTTGTTATCAACTTCCAAGCACCAAGTCTGAACGTCCTTACGAAGGGCTATAGGAAGGGAGTACTTCCGAATTGCTATTGCTCATATAGTTCTATCGATACTTGTTAATCAAAACACTTCGACGTCCAGGCTATACTGGAACACAATGGAATAAAATAAGATGTAATAAAGCGCTGGAATAAAGTTTGGCAAGTTGTCAGCTGCAACTCCGGAACAATCGGAGATCCTTGCCAACTTGGCGAAGAGTAATCTTGCAGCGTTGAAAAGCCGATTTTCAATGCAACCAGGACAGACAACTCCAAAAAAGACTCGCTTTCGAAAAGCAGTGTAATTCATAAGACCAATAGCTCTTTCCGTTTAGAACAAGGAAATACATAAATACCTTTGATAACATTCAATCACTCTTGCTTCCGTTCAAGCCACGCGTAGTTCTTCATGAAATGATGACACTGCCAAAATACTTTCACTCTGGCATTGCATTATTCACTGGCCAATCAAAACTAACTATTACCTCGGAGAACCTATCAGAAACTGACAACTATCACGTGTTCTCCTTCTTCCAATTAAAAGCCAAGAAATTTATTCGGGGATTCCCCGCCATAAATAGACATCCATATAAATTTGGACGATGTCTTCAGTCAGGGACCAATTGATCAGATAGAAAACACTAGGCAGAAGTGTTTTTATGCTTCGTCGAGAAAGTAAAAGCTCTTAGAGGGATTAGTTTTTAATCCGGAGATGGATAAACAAGCTGGTGCAGTCTATCTCCCCGAACCTAGTTAGATCTGTGTTATGCACATGAAAAAGGTCCGAAAGTAAAATATTTTTACGATGCTGTAGGTCTCTCTGTTTGTTTGTGCTAACTTGACTTCCTACAAAAATAAAGCTGACGCAAAATGTGCGCCTGACTCGGATGCGATATGCAAATGAGAAGCGTTGATATGTCAATTGCTGACACTTAATAACGATATACCACTTTAGCTGCTAACCACAATTTACTAATTCGGGACAGTATTGAACGTGCGTGCAGAATTCCGTGCACAATGAACAGTGAGTTTCGTTGAATTGACTAAAATCTCCTTTGATGTTCGACAACCACAAAATCACGTACACGTTTTCTTAAGAACCAGGTTATTTAAGACGAAACACGCTGTATTCATAATTTTTTCCTACTGTATTTTTTTTTTAAAAAAAACGTTGTTCAAATTAGTAGTAATAACTGAAATAGTTGCGATACCAACTTTTTGCATCAATCAACAGCTTAGATGTATATGGAAGACTAGTTTTGCAAAAACTGTTTGGAAAAAATAAGTTTTTTCCATAAATATGTATTTAGTTGAAGACAGTATCTGAAACTGGAAATCAGGGAGGATTACCAAGCATTTTTTGTGTTTTGGAGAAGCCTTTGAGTTCGAGTGATCCATCGCCGTGTCGGCAAGCACATTTATTTACTAGTCTGCGACTTAAACATTAATAACACGCAGACTAGTCGCTAACTGACTAAAAAGCTGACATGGGTTCGTACAATTTTCTCCGTTTGGCGACTTAATTGAAAATTCTGGAGACCTTGTTGAAAGCTTCATTATGTTTGGTGGGAGCGCACAAAGATAGTCACAGTAACTTTAGCAAAATCGAGTAAACTTCTGATAGACCATCTATGACCAAAGGTAGGGTCTGTGATGGGACGGGCGAGGTAGTTGGGGGAGAGACAGGGCCGTCGGAGATGCACATGGGACTAATGAGTTTGATAGGCGTACGAGATCGTTATTTCGTTCGCCAGTTTGAATGAGTACAGGACATGATAAGATTAAAAAATTTGTAACCAAGATCAAAATGTATTTATTTTGCTGAGTTTTCACCCTTAGTTTCTCCGACTATCGTGGTTGATTTCAAGTTTCCTCCGCAGCTCTCGTTAATATTTCAGTTCTTTGTAGTTGTCTTTTCTACTAAGTAAGGAAAAAGGAGATTACGTATATTTTAAATACAGGGAAAATCGTAAATCATTAAAAGTTAAGCGACAATCAGGAAACTACAAAATCGGGAGCCAAAATGGCAGTGACGTAATACATACAAGTCGACACAAGGAAAATGTGACTGACCCAAATGACAGCGATGTAAGAAATAAAAACCAGGGGACCGGACGTTGGAAACAAGTTTTAATACTTAAATTTGAAAGTTTTTAAAAATCCAGACCGGATGCAGAAAAGAGTTTCTATAAGTCAATGATAGCCGAAGGAACCTTGGTTTAGGTTTGCTTAAGCACATTACACATACAGTCATTAAACCTGTTTGATCTATGACCTCCAGTGCCATCATTTGTCACGTTCATCTCAAAATGCTTTTCCTGTTTCATACATGAGCCATTACTCAATTATTAAAACAACAAGACAACAGAATAATGCAGTTCTCGTAAATAAAGATTTGCTAAATTTATGGAAATCTTTGTCTTCTTACAACTCTGAGTTTTTTTTTCTTTTTATACCCCTGCCTTTGACTTTTACTGTTGTAGGAGGTATATTTTAGGCTTATTATATTTCATATTATTGACCCGCTGCATTCTCTTCCGTAACAACTAATGATGGATGGCAATACATTTTGTTTTAATACTGCAGGCAAAAAAGCAAATTAACGTGTTCTTCGCTTATTTCATGTTTTGGTTCTTTTGCCAAAAAATCGTGCATACTGGTTACAACCAATTAATTATCAGGCAGGGCCAAGTGACACGAAGTGAAAGTGCTGTGCCGTATCACACGGACTGGTTATTCAACCTTTGCATGATGTTTCATGCCAACTGTCTTACTCGTAGTTATGTTAGCAACGTTATGTAAAGCTTTTCTGCCAATCAATTTAAACTTACCGTATTCTCGGTAGCTCCTTTAAACCATCGACAAGTTGGTAGCATATCAACAAATGTATTGTATAGGTCGAAGACAGTTGTACCCACAATACTGCACCAAACTATTTCGGGATTTTGGTTCCGGGAAACTGAGCCCTACGCGGCCTGAAGGGGCCCACTGCAATACGGTAAAACGTGATAGAACACGATACGATACGATACGATACAATTCAATTCTAACAATACAATACCATAAAATCCAATCCAATACAACACAATAAAATACAATACAATACAACATTTTTTTCTGTTTTTATTTTTTTTCATTATAGAGTTTCTATATTGGTGTCATGCAATATTATGTATCTAATGTACAGAAAATTAACAATAAAAGCCGTGACAGTTAAGAGGAAAATTGACAATGATAAATCCACGTTACAATTGAAGATAAAGAACAAAAGGAGTCTATAAAATACACTAGCTTTTTCTGCAAGGACAATATGTAATTTTGTGAATCTTGTACGAGTGTTGTACTTTTAACTGTATTTCAGATCTGAAAACAAAAGTCACAAAAAGAAAACGGTGATTTGTTAAATTATGTGGTATTTAAAAGTTAAAAAATGAGCCGAAAAGACTCCCTTTCCTTTTGCAAATCTATGCGTTGTGTATATGTTCTACGTAACAACCAGGAATGGTTTAAAATCTGAGATATTTTTGGCAATTCTACTTCACCATATATTCTCCCAGCGTTTACAGTCGTTGCATGTATCGACTGAAGGAAGACTCGTGCCAAAGACAAAAGTCGAACCAAATTTTGCAATTAAATTCATGATATCTAACATAAGTTCTACGCTTGCCGCGACTGATTTACACAGATTCTATTTTTATCGTCTAACACGTTTTATAACCGTCTTAGTCCAGACGAATAGATGACTGATCTATTTTGGTTCAACACTGGAAGACAAGTTCACACTGCAGAAAGTATCGTTCTTCTGCGAAAATGTTCTCCGCCGTTTATAAGAAGTCCCGTAGCACTCGCTCGAGACTTTAAGAGTGCATTCTTTTTGCAAAATCTGAATCCGGATTTTTAAATCTAGATTTGATGGATTGTTTCAACAAATGGAACTTAAAATCTGAAACCGGATTTTATACCGATTGTGTACAACTGTTTTGCTGGTCAGCGGCGTGTTTTTGCGGGAAAGTCAAAATCAAAAATGGCGGCTGGAC
>JAOBYE010181773.1:0-17808 GCA_025403585.1 Parazoanthus swiftii
GCTCGTTCGATTTTGAAATCACGCGTATGATTTCAGACCAAATTGCACTCCACTCAGTTCAATTACCATTATTTATCCAATCAAAATCAAGAATAGATTTTATCCGCAGGATAGCGTTCTATTCACCCATAGTGCAACTAACTATGAGTGGATAGAACTTTACTTACTATGCTTAGATGTGCTTCTTGACATTCTGAAATGATCAACTGGTAGGAACCTTGTTGTTAGGTCCCGCCAGAAGAGAGTGAACATAGCTCATGATATTGGGTTAATTTTTTAGCGCCCTTTCAGCAAAGGGAACATCCGCTATCATGTACCATGGTACAGAGGCTGATCGGCCACACATTGCTCCCAGCTAAAGTCTCAAAATCACCTCACCTTGCTGGCAAATCTGCGAACACTTACCACAGAGACCTTAAAGGCTGTCTGGTTTCCATCCTGTATCACTCCGCTGAGTTAGTATCAAAACGCATAATTCAATTCCTTCTTCAAGAAAGCCGAATAATAAAAAGGAAAAACATTGCAACCGATTTTAAACACCGCTTTTCAGTTTTTATTTACTAAACAGTTTAACTAAATGTTAGTATTGGGCGACATCAACAGCGGATCTGACATCAGTTTTGTCATATATTACGACTACATTTTACGCTGCCAGTTTTGGTACAGTTTTTGCCAAATCCTGGCATAAGCGAGTCTATCTCAAGTCGTTAAACAAAATTCCTTACTCTCTGTTAAAATTTTTCATTTGTTCAACTATATGCAAGTTTGCGAAACTTTGTTAGGGCCTAAACAGGTCCTTGTATATGGTATGTTTCTAAGGTATCAGGAGTTAAAACATGAGTGACGGATTTGTCACAACTGGCAGTTGAAAAACGCAGTATTATCAACAAATTTTAACCGAATTCAGTTTCTCAGTATCATCTTCCACAGGCACCAAATGATCGGAAAAGCAGCTGTGTGGTTTGATGTTTTGAGTTGCAAATTATAACTGATCCAACGAAAACATTTTTCGTCTTGACTGCGTCCTTTAGGAAGACTGTAGGATAGCTTTCAAAAAGCATGTAAGTATTATTTTTCTTAAAGAGTTACTATATATATAATTGTACATTATAAGATACTGTTTCCCTGGCAATTGAGTTTTGAGATCAGGTATATATACATATACCTGGCCTCATTTAAGACCTTACTTAACTTACGTTTAGAGTGTTATACTTTTCAAAGCTGTTCATACTTTTCGGTGACAAGCGTTTCCACGTTTCAGCAGGCGCTACATAAATACACATTTGCTCTGAAGGATTTGTGTTGGCGTTTCAGTGAAAGCAACGCCTTCTTTAACACTTTGAGTTAACGAATACTTTCATAATTTTATGTTGTTTTTTTGTAAAAGAACACACATAAGCTTGTTTTCTTCCTGAAAGGCCGAAAGTAAGAACTGGAATTATGGAACTGGAAACATCAGATTTTCCTGATTTTCTAAGAAGTTACACTTAATTTTAAAAAGGCGACCACAGTATACATTTGACATCAATTTTATCACAGACTACAACTAAATTTCTGATACAATTTTTTGTCAAATCCTGGCATATTTCCTTTTCAAGTTGCTATTTAGAAATTCTTTCATTTTATGGAACATTTTCCACATGTTCAGTTATAAATGAGTCTTCATCATTGTGCTACGTCCTAAACAGGTCTTTGTGTGGTGACTTTTTAAAAAATATCAGGAGTCAAACAAGTATGCCAGTATTGCGACAGATTTTGTCCTAAAACTGGCAGAATTATTAGAACACAATTCAAGCCGATAAGGCACTGGGTAAATATAACTCGTAAAAAAGAATTATGTAACCGTAGGTAAAAAACCTCCGGCCCTGTTTTAATTAGAATAAGCTTTTTTATTATTAGAAAAAGAACATTTATGTTAGACATAAACTGCTTAGACCAACTTAATAACATTTTGATGCTGAATAAGCCAAGAGAGTAAGACTACAGAGCCACGGCCAAGACTGCTCTTGTTCTTATAAAAACAAAGCGTGTATCTATAGAAGTTACATCGAACTGATTTACGAAATTAACAATGACAGAAGTCTTAGTTTACTTTGTTTTCATTATCAAGACGCTAAAAAGTGTGCATGTGTGTGTAAATTATTTAGTTTTCACATTTCACTAATCCAACTTAAAACTCGGATTTGTTCAAAAGCACCGAATCTGCCTAAATCTTATAATCCGAAATGTATAGTATACCTGTAAAAAACATTTCACAAATTCTTACGTATTTCCTTTGGTGTCTTTACGACGTTTCTCAGAGGCTTTCAGCTTATAAATATGCAAGCCACGAGTTTTCGTTACACTTTCGAGCCGCACTGATCGGGTAGGTTTTACACTATATTTTAAAACGCAATGATCTGTGTGTATCGCTTTATAATGTGTTAGTCGACATCATATCCAGGAATACTTATAGTCAAGGTCGAACTTCGCACGCGAATTGCTTATTTTGCGAATTATCAGTCCAAAAGCATTTTACTAAACTCAAGACGAACTAGCCATAATAATACAGCTTCTGTTACAGAAATTGTACCGAAATGATAACTTAAACTTTGGTCGAAATCTCAATGCTTGGCTTTGCACAACCATGCATAGCAAACCCATGGCTAGACTATAGCATAAGCCGTGAAATTCTTTGGTGTGGAATTAGCCGTTAGAATTGAATTCCGCTTGCAATTTGCCGCCCGATATCAAGTTTTTGTGGGATTCGTAGGAAGAATTGGGCAGCATATATATTTTATAGCAGTTTTACTTATATATATACTGCGAGCAGTCTCTTGAGCCAACCGAGGAAACAAAAATTCAAATCGAGCTAGCAGTCTTGTACTCTCCTTTCTTTTTTGGGCCCATTCCCCTCTCGGTCTCAGCTTTGCTGGCTGCAGTAAGCACAAATTTTGAAGACTGTATCTTAGGACTTAAAGAAAAGGTAATGACCGACTGAAAGTCAGATATCTCCCCTTTTGAGCGTGAGGAGACAGTTTTCAGTTCACGATAGAAACTATGCCGACAACAAAATCTTCGAGAATTGTCGAAAAAGGTTTCAGACAGTTTTTGACGATTTTTTTTTTATTTTATCGAAAAACGTTCGGAAATTTTCGGAAATTATCTGTACAGTTTGAACAGTTAAAAGCGAAACCAATGAAACTGGAAGGTCTACTGGATTCCGCCCGCTAGCGTATAATGGCATGAAAAAAATAAATGAGAAAAAAGTTCTCCTACCTGAAGCCTGGATTGGACAAGTTTTCAACGAGTTTCCGCTCCACCTGTTGAAAGTTTTAGCAAGTTTCTTCTCCCGGGGTTTCACTAAACTCTAGGACCTTCCAGGAAGTTCCAGGACAGGAGGTGATTTTTCCAAGGCCTTTTGACGCAGGAAAAGTTGCCGAAATTTGCTGGAAACAAACAACACCCGCTTACCTGTCACAAGGTAATGATACACAGCTGTCTAAAATGGCTTTTTCACGGATATTCAGTGGAATTTCCTTTTTTCAAAGTTGTTTATGCAAATAATAAAACACAATAACAATACTTATTGTTCATTTTTATCTGTAAATCTGTGTAATACTTAATATTTTCCGTTAACTTCATCAAAATTTAAATGCAAATTTTGTACTTTGAATAAAAGATATCTTTAAAAAAGTTAAAAAAAAACATCCTTCAAGATTAAAATCCATCAAAACAGTTTTGATCAATTTCTTGTGCCAAGCTTCGACACATTTTTTACCAATTTATTACTTCGTGTTTTGGCCCTGAAATTTAAATTGGGATGAATCATAACAGGACAAATATCTATAATCCCACTTAATCCGCCGGCTAATATCGACCGTTTGCCCGTTGGAAACTTAGATTGGTATCTGAACAGAGTCCTGTTTTACAGATATATTACCTTGTAACTCGGTTTTCTTGTTAATAACTTTTGAGTACGCGCAAAGCCGCGAAAAGGCCTTTCAAAGAAAGGTTGACGTCGAAAAGCGCAAAGTGCAGTAAGCAGCTTTAAATTACCTAAACTTGCATTACGTTGGAGTTTATAAGATGCTCGATTATTTGAATCTTCAACAGTAAAGTTTCCGCTAGTGCGCAATAATTAATGTTTTAAGTTTATAGCGCTTTTCGAAGGTCAACCTTTTTTGAAAAAGCTGTATACGGTTCCAGTACACTACGCAATGTGTCCAATTAAAACCAATTAGTGCTTATGTTTGAACGAACCGATATGTTTTTCTATGCAGCAACTCATTAATCAGTGACTTCAAAGGAACTCCGGCCTCAGTTTTTAGATAACTACTGGCCTTAAGAAACAATTCCTGAAATCTCCAGAACTGATTTCCAGCCCTAAAACAATGTGAGGAGTATACACTTTCAATTTACATCTTTATTCAATTCGTCAATACTCTCAAAGGAGTGTAAAACGAACACACTCCCCTCTCGCCCTCACCTCAACCCATCAGCTTAACTCAAGTTCCCCCATTACTACGACGATCCCAGCTTTTGAATCCGCGGTCGAAAACCCATCTTACGACCACCATTTTCTAAAAACTCAAAAGTTAAGACCATTCATTTTGCTTAGGTTCAAAAACAGCAACGTTTGGTTTAAATCCTTAACTAATTGTCAACGAAACTTGGAAACTTTGTTGTTGAGATGTAGCCGGACAAAAGCTCGTGTTTACTTTAACTTCCTTAATTCAGATCAATGCATAAACTATAGCTATGCACTATATTTCGTCCATCTTAAACTATTATTGAATTTCGTTTAAACAGAATTAGAGAATACCAGCTTCTCTTTACACTTACTAATATTTACGTTTAGTTTATGGGTAGAATAGGTTTTGACTTCATTGACTTCGTCAGCGAAGAGGATTATCCTAATCAACGGTCACTTTTCAGCGTTCGTTCTTCAGTTTCCAAAGTTTCCCCAAAAATATTAATGAAAGTTACAAAAAGCCTAGTGAGAATATGAATTGAGCAGAAATCAGCGACTTCTTTTAGACGAACTAATTTATGACAAATGTACGAAGAATTGTAACGAGAGTTTATGAAAAATCGTTGTAACGCTTAGCCTTTATCTGCAAGATACACTATTATTTTTGAAAGAAGAGTCAAGATCTGTTTTTTCTTTGCAAACTACCACCATCAAACACTATTTGCTCTAGTTAAGGCTTGTATTACAAACCGTTACCTCGAGAGATGCAACTAAAATGAATTGTAACTAAATATGATTGAAATGTAAATTATGATCTGGAGCGAATTAAGAAATGTCTCCTCCATTACTGCTGATGTCAATTTCTTCCAGGAAGAACGAATAACAACGAAAGAAGGGGGGGAACACAGAAAAGGAAAAAACAATTCTACATTAAGTAACTTACTGGCAAAGCAAAAAAATAGGTTGCTATATACATGCACAGAAAGAAAACTGGTATGCTGACAAAGTCACAAAAACGGACAGAAACTGAGCGCTTGCAAAAAGTTCGCATAGTATTGCCATGATGACATAAACATAACCCGTGAAGAAGACACTTCATAATAGTTTTGAAAATTCTTACGAGACATCAACACTTTAACTTTGCACTTCCAAAGCTATCTTGCCGAAACACGTCACCTTTCCATTAACCCTTTTACTCTCGTTAAGTTTATCAATACTTCTTCTCCTCCTTACACTATCAACACAAAAGATGTTGACTGTTAGTGAGAATAAAAGATTTTCCACTTTAAGATGAAGAGCAATATTCTCCCAAACATTTTATAGCAAATGTATAGAGATAAGCAAGAAGAATTTATAACATATGATTTGACAATTTAGGGAGTAAAAAGGCTAAGAGGTTCAGCAACAGTGTTGACAAAATATGTTTTCTAAATATCGTAGTTATTCTACTACACTTAAAGAATTTCACAGTTAAGACCTTCAGTAGCCCAATACCACTACCTACCCTAACCAACAATATTCGTTACACTTCATCTTAATCCCATTTAACGCTAAATTTGCATTTGCAGCACACTAAATTCTATAATTCTACAAAATTTTCTAATCTTCTACTATAAATCTACTATTACAAGACCAAAATTACTCATGCAGCTATTCACTCGTTCAACAACCTTTGTCAAATAAATACTGAAAACGTGTTATTGCACACGTTCACTCTAATTCGCACGCTCTCAAACTCGTGTTATTTCAGTCTACTATTTACAAATCTTACCATTCTGTATCGAATGTACTCAGATTGGGTGCATACAAATCACCGGATGGCCAGGTTCCAATTCCAAATGGCCCTTAAATTTATTGTCAATAACTTGCACTATTCAATTAAGAAGGTCGTTGGGGAGATATCAAGAGTGTCATGTCTTCTCACTTGACAAGCACTGAAAGCTTAGACTTCCCACAAGAACAAACTCTATAAATGTTAAATCTTCGGTTCACCAACTGTTCGAGACTGTTTCTTCTCCAATCTGAAACATCTTCCAAAACAACATTTTCAGTTCCAATAAATCCGCCAGCTCCTTCTGGAAGGCTCAGCAATTCACAAAGTCTGGCTATCCTCATTTGCAACGTTTTGGAAATTTCCAATGTATTTTCAGTACTCCACTTCTGCAACATTCTCTTCAAAACAAATCCTCGATGCATCCGTTCTATGGCTCACTTGAGAAATTATGACACTAGAAGCAAGCTTGAATCAATTCCACTCGGACAAAGTGCCAAACTTTGCATGCTTTCCGACACTGCAGGGAAGGAGAACATTGAACTTGGCCTCTTCCTCAAACATGGGAAAATTCAGAAGGAACACTGGACATGAAGTCTTCTGTGGGTTGTGTCTTGTTCCAACAACTACAACACTATGTACCCAAAGTAACAGGGCATTAACTAAAACCTCCAGACTTTGAATACGAAAATAAACTGTTTTCATTCTTTACGACGTCATTTATCACCACCGCTATGCGAATTTTCTTCTTTTGCACGACTCGGAATGTCTCCACCTGACTTATTTTCAAACTTTAACTTTAGTTCTGGAGATAAAGCTCGGCGCAAAAGAGGCGTTTCTGTACGCGGAGAGGTTGAGGGTGTTACAGCCGAAAAATGTGGTGATGATGACGACGTTCGGACGGTCAGTGGCGAGGTACTACGTGGCGCATGCGCGTGAGACGGTGAGCATGATGTCGGGGAGGGTGTTCGTGCCAAGGGGGAGACTGGTACTGGCCCATGGGATGACGTTTTTCGTCTTGGGGAGCGGACAGCTCGAAGCTTGGGGATCAATCCTTGTAATGATCCTGAAAAATAACGGCCTTTTAGCTATACAAATTGTATAATGCAAACTTCTGGGAAATTACCCACAACCCCTCCCTAGGTTGGTTTAGGTTTAAGTTCAGGGGAGGGGTGGGTGGGTCGTTGCCCTGAAACCTTCACTGATAAAATACGTTTTCATTTTACAATTTAGCTACTTTTTACATTGTTTTTGGAAAAAGACAAGATTTATAGGAAAACCATTAAGGCGTTGTTCTGAGGAATCTCATACTAGCTGACGATTGGAGACGTGAGCAGTAACTTCAGTTTACCAGACAACCAAACAGGCTGTTCTGTTCTGTTTTTCTTCGTGTAATTTTCAATTCAGAGTTATTAACTATATCTCACCATTTCTTTCAACTTGAATATATTTGTGTCTTCGAATCACCCAGCTATAATCTAGCTAATTTTCCATGGACACAAAACACATCATAACTTCCCGTCATCACTTAATAACGCTGGTTCTCGTTTCAATATCGAGGAAAAATGAATTTGCTGTTACTGCAATTATAGCAGTTATTACTTCTGTCTGACACTAAAAAACGGTCCATGCACAGTAGACGGAGGTTCGTTCTAATGAAAATCAAGAGGGAGACCAGCCACCAATGGGATGGGGTAGATGATTAAGCCACCCTTACGTATGGTTTTCGGGCTGGGTGGGTCTGTAAAAGGGCGTTATAGACTCCCTGATTCGTTTTGAAAAGGGTACGGTTTTCGCAGAGAATCTGTACACCATGAATTTTCCTTTTAATTTTCCCTGAAACTGGTTATCAATATCTTCAACTGAGTCTGGACTAAGGTTAGGGTTGTCACTTTGATTTCTGCTTCTGCTGCTAGTGAAACCCAGGTTTCAGGTATAATAAAACAATGACATGAAATCATGAAAACGTTGCTAAAGCAAAATAAAACTGATATTCCCAGTTTTTCATCTGTAGCTTCGACTTTTTTGTTTTATTTTAAATGGAAAATATACTATTTTCCCGTGCTGCTGCGATAAGGAGCCACCCAAATGACTGTCAACTGTCTAAACGATGAAAGACACTAAAACAGACTGGTTTGACTGATTTCTGTCATATGTATACACAGATCCTTGCAGAATTCGTAAAAAGATTCCTCATGCCTCATTCAGTTTTTGAGAAAGTCCTGATGAGAAACTGGTTTATTTTTCCTTTAACCTACTATATCCCTGTTTTTTTCTCTGGCTCCATGCAGGACCTGTAAGGGAAATCCACAATGTTTTGAATGTGTTAGTCGTTCACCTGGTCTAATGTACTGCGTACTTGGAGAGCTTGGAGACGAGGCTGGGCTTGAGCTGTGTGACGACGAGTGGTCGGAGATATTCCTGAAATCAAATGGCGGTGAACCAAACTTGGGCGACACTGGTCGGTGGACTTTCCCTTCTGGTGAGGAGCTCACGCGTTTGAGAGAGCTTGCCCTTTTTAGGTTGCCGGTCCCTGAATGGCTGCTTCGCCTTCCAATCTTCTTCCAAAATGATCGGTGCTTCGGTTTATCACACTGGTCCTGCAGGATAAGTAATTTCTAAATATAACTGCTTTTTTCAAGTTTACAAGTTTTTTTCAAGTTTCAAGTTTATTTCTTGCATTAACGTTTTACAATTAATAAATAACAAATTATTACAGAATCACATTAGTGTAAACGGCGAGAAAGCCCATAAGAAACTATAAAAGCTTATCAGCTATGGGTTTCCTCAATTAAGATAATATTATATATTAGCTATTGCCACGTCACATCTTAACTGACATGGAAAAGATCCACTGTTCTAGTTAGGCAAAAACAAAGAGAGTGCAGCATTGATGAAGAACATCTTCTTAACGCAAATCAGAGCGACCTCTCATTCTTGGCTAGCTACCACAGAGATAAATCCTACTCGGTTTTTAAAACATCTTCAAAAGTACTCTGATTGAATTTCCTTCAAACAGAAGTTAAATGTAAAGGTCACAAGATTTACGTTCCAAAGTCGCAAATATGTTGAAAGTACAGAACACTTAAACACGCGCAGATGGGTACACAGCACACATACAATATGACTGACTAATTATATTCCTTTTCTACTATAAACTCAAAGTCAGTGAAATATTATAAAAATGAATCCCATACAATTCTAATTGAACTATAAACATTACTTTCTCAGCAAGCCGGTTACTCGTTAGGCCAACACTTTATATATGACTACAAGTAGAGTAACTACCAACCCATCTCTACTTTTTTTTGTTCTAACTATGAAGTATAAAATGCATTTATAAGGAGACTTTCTCAGAAGCTCTAAGGTTTCTCTTAGCTAATTCATCACAGCCCTTCGTGATCAAAAACTGTAAAAAACTAACTAAAGAATAAATGGAAAACAATGCAGGACCAAGCTGAAGAGAACATTAGAATATTGGCGTATTATATATATTTCCTGTAGAATCAAAATACAGATGCACAGTATTCTTAGTTTCAACAAACCTGGCTGGAGGGGGAGGGGAGGGTAGGGGAACTCCTGCGGCCTTTCCTCAGGGACTTCTTTCTCACTCTTTTGCTGTTGGCCGCCATTCTCCGACGACCACCGGTCTTGATTGAGGTTTTGGAGAGCTCAGTTGCACTAAGTTTCACCTTGTTTCCTCCACCAAGGATGAGTTCAACAACTTGTCTGTGTGTCAGGCCCGTTATACTCTGTAAACAAGAAAAATACTTCGTTAAAAAAGGCGCCATTCCCGTTACTACCATGATTATTAGGAGGATTGTTTTTTTTTGGGGGGGGGGGAGGGGGACAACAAGGAACAAAAGTTGTTATAATACCACAAACACTGGTCCTAAACAAGCAAGCGAGATGTCATACGAGCTGGCGGTTGGCAAGTAATTAACTCAAAAACGTAGTTTCAAACTTTGTTAAAACAAATATAAAACTAATAATATTTCAAAGAAAACAATCCTAAAACATCTTCTCTCACAGTTAGCTCAAAATAATCTTTGCAAATCTTAATCAACTCAAACGATACTGTTTGTGGCTCCTCTGCTTGAAAATCATGACAGTTTTTTCATTCTTACCTCGTCATTAACGTTTGTGAGCAGATCACCCGGCCTCAGTCCTGCCTCAAAAGCTGCACTCCCGTGTTCAACACCCTGAGGATAAGAAACACCCTTAAGTTTCGCCACTGAAACTGTCCGATTGTTCAAACAGCTGCTATACAAAGTATTAAAAGAGTTCCCAGTATTGTATTGAGCTTTCTCGTCAGCTTACTCAGCAACTTAATTCAATGAAATCATGTGATTTCCGAGGCGATTTGTTGGCTTTTTCTTTATAAAGATACATGTGTGCAACCAAACTTTAATTCTTGCACATTTTCGAGTAATACTTTCTAAAGTGACTAAAGTCTGAGCATTTAGTCCAAGATTAGCGGAAACAAAGTTAATATAAAAACTGTATTTACTACAGTTTAACAGAGTGCGCATGCGTTAAATACAGAGATTTTTAGTGAAGCGCTGAATAAAAAAGTGGAAACATTAAATCACAAAAATAAACAAACGTTAAACATGAAACGCAATATAGAGATTAAAGTTCAGAATTTGTCACCACATACAAAATCTAGAATAGCAATTCACAACAAATAAAAAAAATAAATCTTCTTGCGCTTGAAGTTATTCTGGAAAGCGTCCCATTTCTGGCGCCATGGTAAGTTAAAGTTTCTGGACCTAAAGTTTCTATTGGGCTCTTTACACGTATCAGTTTTCTTCATTGCGGGTATTGCATTTGTGTGAATCTCGAACATGTCTAAAACTGAAATCAAAGTAAAAACCCTCGTTCAAGCAATTATAAATTTGTTTACTTAAGAATTACAGTTAACTTACCGACACCAGGTGGTGAACCGTGTAGTAATTAGTGTCTCCAAAGTAAACCCGAATGGCCTGCAGAGTGAAGCCATATCCTCGGGGCCCTTTGCCAATCACAATAGGTGGGCGAAGGTTCAGAGATATAGCACTGCTGGTTCGTCTCCGCCTGTGGAAGGGGGAGGAAGAGGGCGATGAACTGCGGCCCCGTGGGGACAGGGGAGGGCTGCCGGTTGTTACTGACAGGTACGAATGACCTTCCTCATCAGAACCTGTGGAAGAAACCACAAATAATAATTAAATGAAAACAAGAGCAAAACTAAAAGCGATGAAAATTTCACTGTACTTAACATACACATTGTAAAATGGTGGAATTACAGTTTTATTAATATTTAACTTTCTCTCTGACCATCGCAGGCACAGGCTAGGTTGTAAGGGTTAATGTCAGCAAAAAAGGTAAAGTGACTTATACAGTGTCGGTAAGTTCCGTTCGCTCTTCATCAGTGCTCCATTTCAAGGCTGCAAGTCGGAACAGACGAATATCTTGCAACCACATTAGCTTGGAACTTAGCAGAAGATATTGTGCACAACTAACAAAGTAACCAATCATATATAAAGCGCAAAAGTTGCATAATATACAGGAATACGACACAAAGCTATATTATGTACTACAGCCGCTTAAAATCCAAAACAACTTTCTCTTTTCTTTCAGTTCGCACTAATTACAACATTTTCAACATAAGATTTTATTGGTCCAAAGTTCGGAATAATATTGAGGAGTCGCCAAAACCGTAATTTTAATTGTTTCAAACGTAATATCAAATTACAGTCCACTACTCATTATCAGTTTACCAATTTAAACGATTCTTTAGTGACCATTTTCAACCTGACTCTCTTTTTCACAACTCATCGTTAACGGCCACCCGTCTAGACTAGCCCCGTCAAGACTAGCCCCGTCAATATAGTTATTTCAGGCGGCCTGCGCTCGTGATATCTGATACTTTGAATATTGATCAAATCTATGTACTAAATACAAACTGCTGTTGTACATTGTTATAAACGTACCTGGAAGTTCCAGTTTTGGCACAGTCTTGGAACGAAGTCTCTCCGGCGGCAGGGACTGTGTTCGTAAGAGGGGAATCTTAACTCCTGAATCAAAGGAGCCGTAGAAGTGTCTTGGACGAGCCGGCGCCTGTCTGGGTCCCTGGCGGTGGTCCACGGCAACAGCTAGAAGCGGGGGACCAACTCGGTTCTCTCCTTTCTTCCGGTGGCGTACTGTGGGAGGGGTGGGTGGTGTTTCAGCTGTGACTGAGTCACCCGGTGTCCGTGGCGAGACATTACCAGAGCTGGGGGAGAAGTCAACACACCTTAGTCTTCGCGGAAAAGACATGAGAACGGAACATGTAGCTTTGCAGTGTTTTAAGTCACAAATTCTAAAGAACCATTAACTGACCAGTTATATAAATAAGAATAATTTCAATAACATTAACAATAATAGTTACAATAATAAAAGTGCTTATTAAGTAAGTACTCGCAAAGAGATGCGTGGCCTTACAACAATTTAAAACTATACTGATATATTTGACTATAAATATTAAAAACATTTTAAGTTAATAATTTAAACTCTGAGAATTAAATACATGTTAAGACTACATGAAATTAAGGTTGATTAATGATCGTTTGTAAGGTTGTTTTTTCACTTGGTAATAAACAAATCTGGCAGAATATCCCTGGTGGCCTGCAACACCATTATCATTGCCAATCAAAATACCAGCAACATTTCACTAGAAACATCATTGTACTGTAAACATAGATAAGTATCTAGTCGAAAACTTGTTCAATATTTAAACAAAAGATGTGTAGCTTGGACATAAAAAAATATTAATAAGGAAGTTTGTTAAATAAACTTTTTTTAATAACCCCTAAAATAAGAGTGATGGAAAAAGGGAACCCATGCCAGACAGGACTTCATTAAGTAGATGTAGCATAAAATTGTTACTAACGTAATTTCTATCTGAAAACCACAAATCAAATGTGCTACCTTCAGCACACGGCTGCGCCAAAACTAATACTTAACAAGCAGACTTCTTGTCATATCATACTCAATTATAAAGAAATACTTAAAAATGAGTTGTGCTAGAAGATCTTACTTCAGAAACAAAGTTTGATTTCCAGAATATCTAGTGTATTTCTACAGAGTAACCTTCGTTCGGCCTTTTGCTTTCGGACAAGTATATCTGAAATTCAGACGCTAAAAATGTTGCCAAGGAAGCAGCTCGATTTAACGTTTTTTTGTCTTACCCTACTGAAGACGTCTGAAAACCAGAAATCAACTAGCTTCAGCACAATCTTGTTCTCAATTTAACAGTAACACAAATATCTACTTACTCTACATCTGAGGAGGTCTGCACCATTTCTTGATTAAATCCACTGTCACTCCGTCCCCTGAAGAAATCCTCATCACTATCTAAGCTACGCTCATCTTTCTTGGCAATTGCCTTCCTTCTCACAGTTGGGGGCGAGCTCTCTGCCGAAGTGCTGGAGCTCTTTATATCCTTGGGCGTGGTCAATAACCCGCTACCCTGCTTCTGTTCCTCTTTGGGAACATCAGGGAAGAGATTAACACCGGACACAGGAGAGGTTGGCCCGGGGGAGCCACATATCCGTGAGTAGCGGGGAGAGCACGTAGAGAAATTACTGAACTCGGGGAAGTCATTGTACTGATCATCGTCATCATCGTCTGTTTCAAAACTGTGATTGTAGCGATCTGTACGAGCTGGGAAGGAAAGAAAGTATAATGAAGGTTTTGATATCATGCACCTATCAATGTAAACCCCTCCCCCGGGTGGATGGGCAGGGATTTTTAATTGTCTCATGGGTGAAAAATTGATATGGTCTTATGTCAAACCAAAGGAATTTGACAATATTTTATGACTTTAGTCAACCTCTATTTTGAATGCACTCATTTGGCACTATTCTGGAATAATTATATCGGGAGCGCTCAATTCAAGCATATCTTGAAGTTGGAGCTTACTTCCTATTCTGAACTCTCGGAATACGTTCTGTTTAATCTGCTCCAGAAAGCGCTGATTAGATCCAGAATTAGATGGATTTTTTTAAACAAATACATCCTAAATCAACGAGACTTTCCCATAAATGGCAACTCCGACAAATGCATTTGACAAATAATTCATATTTATGTACTATATAATTAAAATGTTCATGATAAGATGAACCAACGTACTGTCAAAGTAACTCGTATCCTCCTCATCGTCCAACTGAGGAATAAATTCAGCTTTCTGGCGCAGTAAGGCTGTCCAATCTAGTCCAATAAAACACGAGTGCTCTTTAACTTCATGAGCTCCTGTTGTAAGCAAAAAACGTTCAGCATTTGGAAAAATCTTTTACTGGACAAGCTCAAGACCAATTTGATTACCTCCTCTACATGCTCTACGAACCCACTAAACGTGGTACTTCAAAAACTCGACAAAAAATTTCAAAGCATTCCCGACTTCCCCTTCTTATCCCACAGCATAATGTACTTGTAAAGTGGATCTTTCTTGCTCATTTCGCCCTACAGCACAGCTAAGATTGCAGTTTTTTCTGTTACAAGACAGCTTGATGAATGGGTCGCATTAATGGACACACGATATTACTTTATCAATTTTGTCTGCAATTAAGCTTCGACCACAATTCTGATACTCTTTGATCCGCAAACAGTACCGTAACAACAAATACCTTTTTAAAATTGTTTGCTAAAGACTACCACGCTCTGGAAAAAGCAAGAAGGGGTGATGGGCAAAAGTGAATGTTTCTTAGGCCCTTTGATTGTTTCATTTTTTCAATTTCCAATCTCAGTTTGTTTTTTTAGCCTGAAATGTTTGTCAAAATAGAAGGTTAAATAACGTTTTTCCTTTCATTAAGCCCCCAGCATCTAATAAACCCCTCTTCTAATAAGCCCCTAGTTAAAGGTAAAAATTAAATAACCTCCCATCCTCTAACAAGCCCCCGTCTATACCACCAGCATTTTCTTTAATAGAAACTGTAAATGTTTCAATGAAGAAATTAAACAATGCGAATGTTATGTGACAACTTGCAGTTGTATAAATGCGAATGTTATGTGACAACTTACAGTCGTATACATTACAAACACGGAAAACTCTTGCATTTCGTTTATCGGGTCATAAACTGCCTAGTTTAGATAAATTGTATACACTTAGTGCATTTGAAATTGCTGAATATTGTTGTTCGTTTCCCTTAGCAGCTCATATAAAGTCATTTCACATGTCAAGATTATGATTAATTGAAAGATCAGGAAAGTGTAAAAAACAAGTCCCCCGTCTCCCCAAATAAGCTGACCTCCTGTTCCAAGTCTTTTGATTGGGTCTTGTTCAAGTAATCTCTTTATTAGATCCTGAGTGTCTTCGGGTGGAGCTTCATCCCCTTCAGGCCAGTCGATATCACCTGCCAACCGAGACGTTATTAACGTTAGTGAATAATTATGGTATTCTACTAATACTTCTAGGCACACCAGAAAGTACTGAGGCCTTTTTCGAAGCTCTGTTGACCTAAAGAGTGATCAAGTTGATCAAAGATACCAAGAACTTTTACCTTTTGGTGTTTTTATATTAATTTTACGATGAGTTACACTTCTAGAATGATAAATAATGTAGATAACAGACACAGTAAGGATAAAATTGATGCAATCACACAACTTGTACTGTGTATTAATAGTGTAAACAAGACGTCCATCCACTACGGCTATTGAGCTGGCACAAGAGCTACACTGTATCTGGGATAGTGTGTACAGTGATAGTCTTAAATATATACATTTAGTAAGTTGTTGTCAGATACAAAAGGGAAATGCTATAATATATAAATGGAGCTACTGTATGCTGTTTTAACACTCAAAAATTCTACTGATAACAGTTATCACCATCATCATCATTATCATCATCGTCATCATCATCATCATTATGATTATTACTAGTTATTGTAACTATAAAACTATTACCATCATGGTTGTTATTATAATTTCCTTACGCTCTATAACTGTGAGAGTTGAGAGCAACATCTGAAAACCTAACAGTCTAAACATATAAATTATGATATGCAGCTAAAAGCTTCTTAAAAAAACTTAAAGGTTTGTGTTTAAAAGTCTAAGAATAGCAGAGCGCTACATCCAAAACAGTTAGCTTTTCACTGGTATGGACTCACACTGAAAGCGGTTAGGGATGAGACAGCAGTGATCACTCTTGGAATACTAGGCTCTTTCAAGATTCCGTACATGTACTTACTCGACTAAACACCATCCCCAAATAAACACAGCAACCATGATGCGGCATTTATTCAAGGAACATAATTCAAAAGTGAGTACAGTACAGTCTAGTTTAAACCCGTGACAATGAAAATGAGTAAACTTACTGCTACCATAAATGCAAAGCAAGAAAGCACAAAACCAAATACGAGACAAAAAAGACATTTTAAACATTTCGAAAAAACAAGTTTCTGTTTAACATAATATGTTGGTTTGATCTCTTGTTAAAACGGTTTTTAAATAAACGCCGCTCCCGCATAAACACAGCACTCGAGTAACGAAAGGTCTAATAAATACCTTGGCATTTTATCAAGTAAATACGGTATATATGGGAGAGTTGACTGACAGCAGAGCAAAAAACAAACGTGCGCAGCTGCTAATAATCTCTCCAGTGCAATCTTTCTCGCACACTGACAAATGGCTAAGGAGCACTGAGCATCCTAGTCACAAAGATTGTCTCAGTGTGCACATGTCAATCTAGACAGTCTCTCCAAAGACTGTTGAACTGATATGAGGCAAAGGAGCCGAGTCCGAAGCTACGACGTAAAACCATAAAGTTGTGGTTTTTGGAGAACGTAAACATGAATACCCAAGTTGTTCCGTTATTAACTCTGTTCTACAACCAGGGTCTGAAAATCGGTCGATTCGTACTCTTTCGTGAAAAATGCAATAAGAAAAAATGGGTAGCAACCGAAAGCAAAGAGAAAAAACAGAAAGCTGGTTCTCAGTTGCCTCTAGCGTGATTAATGGCTATTTTAGATGACTTACCACTCAAGGTGTGTGCAAACAGATCCTCTGGTGTGTCGCCGTAGAATGGTGGAACACCAACCAAAAACTCATAGAGAATGATCCCCATGGCCCACCAGTCCACGGGCTTCCCATAGCCTTGTCTCAGGATCACCTCGGGGGCGATATAATCCGGGGTACCAAACACTTGCTTGTCAGTAAACAGTTTCGTCTCTCTGTCCATCCGGTCTACATGTAGTGAGCGCTCATACATGTGTGTTGTCGCTGAAGGACAAGAACGGGACCGTCTTTCAGTTTTATAAAGTTACTTTATCACTGTGTTGTTCCAAAAACACTAGTACCTCCCCAAAGGAGTAGCTCCTGCTTCTAAGTAAACCCCCTGGGTATTTTTGCTAATGTACCTAGTTGTTTCCTTTAAAAAAATGAGACTCGTCTCCTGCTCAGAAATTTCAACAACCCTCCTTGGGGTGTAGAGATTTTTTTATGGAACACATTTCAGATCTGCGCTCTTCTTTAATTACTGCCTGTTCTCTGTCGCGGCTTCGTTCTCAGCCCAATTTTTTGAAATTTTTCTAGCGCGGCCATTAAGCGCGTAGAATTTTACGGGAATTTA
>JAOBYE010181884.1:0-17804 GCA_025403585.1 Parazoanthus swiftii
ACATGACATTCCACGAAGGGTCCTTGAAAACTAAATTTGGTCCTTGAAAAGTCCTTGAAATAAGGTTTCAATTTTCTGTACGAACCATGTTTTATGATAAAGTCTATGAAAATACCGCTGTTTAGCCATAGTAGCACACCTATTCGCCACAAGTGATCTGATACAAACAAACAGTTTTCATCTTGATCTGCAGGCAGTACAGCAAGTGATCTCAAACCTGTTGATCTCACATGTGGAACTGAGATCTGAAGAATCCCCTGACATTCAACCTTACACTCACAACAGAAAGGTTGATAAATATGTTGTCCCCCTAGGAGATGACATTGTAAGAGTGAAGAATGCCTACCTCAAGGTCTGTAAACTATTTGAGAAATGGTCCATGCTTAGCATACATGTGTCTATTGAGTTACATGTATGGATGCACGCGGGAAGTTGGGAGAGCATGAGAGAAGTGTTTGAGTGGCACAAGGCAACACCAAGTGCTTCTCCAGCTTCTCAAGTGCTCTCCCAACTTCCCAAGTGCATCCATAACTCAATAGATGCACAGCTAAAGTATTTTAGAACATTGCCAATCAGTTGTCTGTTTTTGTTTGTTTTTTCGGCATACACATATTTCACCCATTTCCGTGTCATTCAGGGTTACAAACCACTGTTCTGTGACTGCATTGTTTTTGAAAAGGAAATCCATAATTTTATTAACTTAATTGAAGTTTGGTAGTTCTCTTTTAATTTCTTGTTCGACACCTTCAATTAATATTTTGTTTCCCATTTGAAAACCTTAAGTTTTTCCAAAGCACTTTATATTTACTTTAGTGTGTTGCAATTTAATAGACGCACAGGCATGCATCTGTTGATTTATAGATGCACACTTGCACCATACAAAAAGTGTGCAAAAAATTGCCAGCTATGTTCTTACACTAGGTAAACCCTCATAAAATGACATTTACTGTAAGAATGAGTATCTTGATATTCTATTTTGATTTATTTTTTTAGCTTTGCCAAATCTTTGAAACTAGCCTGCGTAGCGGCTCTAAAAGGGAAGGGAGAGGGGAGTCCGGGCGAGAGAAATTCGAGCGAGCGGCCGCAGGGGGACTGGGGGGGAGGAAGAGGGGAGAGCCTGCCGACAGCCTATTGTTTCAGCGTATTTACTCGTTCACCGAGAGGACGAGAAATGCTATTGGCTGAGAAGTGTCGAATCCATTAAACAACACTTCACGTGCGAGATTTCAGATTTCAAAGATGGCGACCGTAGCAGACAAGAATTTTGAGGAGTGTATGGAAACTGTTCTAGTCCGTTTGAAGGCCTTAAGAGGAGAAAATTTTACATTCAAAGAAGAACAAGTAAACTGCTTAAAAGAAATGTTTGGTGGAAAGGATATTGTGGCAGTTCTGCCTACACGATGGGATGCATTACACGCGCCCGTTAGATTGTTACAACAACGCTAAATGTTGGGCATTCGACGGATATTTCCTTGCATAGAACTTTGTTCGAGAAAATCTCTATCTGGTCTGGCGTTGAAAACTTTAGGCAACTACTGGACTTGCTGTAACCTGCAAATTCCCGCACCACTTTTGTCGAAAGTTGCTCTTGAAGCGAATTAAATAACTCTTCATTGCGGAACAGGTTCCCGAAAGCTGTACTCCAGCGAGAAAGGCATGCATTTATGATAAGGGATTTCACCTCCTTGCAGAATTCACTTTTTACGACCATATTACCCGAAGGATACGCGATCACCACTTTAACTTGTGACTCTTTCAAGGTATTTAAATCATCGATGTTAAGAGCCGATAAAGCTCTGTCTTCTTGAGGCTGAAATAAATTCTTTCTCGAATTGGAAGGATTTGCCGCGGGTGAGAAATGCCTTGGAGCCTTCCGTTGCCCTGGACTAGGTGTTACAACTTCGTGAGATTTTCTCTTTGATTTCGAGGACGGCGTTGAGCAACCATCCGATGACTCCGTTGTCGTGATGCTACTTGATACAGTTTTTAAATTTTGAACAAGAGACTTTAAAATCTTTCTAGAGCATGGGTTACAAACAACTTGCGAACCCGTAGGTGAAACTTCGATGCCGACTGACTTCAATTCATTCGCTGAGATTGTTCCAAAACTCTCTTGTCGTTTGCTCTTCTTGAAAATGTTCGTGTACGACTTAAAAGTTAATCGACTTCCATAGACAATTCTTAGACTCTTTTTACATAATCTGCAGAACTCATCTGGATATGTGTCTGATTTTGGACGGCCTCTATTATGCTTTATATTTTCCTTATCCGACATATTACAGAACACAGTGCGAAATATCGCTTTGGCAGTAATGTTTTGACAGCAAACGGAAGTAAGATTACAAGATATTCAAAAAATTTATTGGTCGAGCTTGACAGCCGCTAACAGCCACCGAGCGTTGACATTGCTAAGTTCAGAGAGGCGTAATACGCTGAAACAATAGGCTGTCGGCAGGCTCTCCCCTCTTCCTCCCCCCAGTCCCCCCGCAGCCGCTCGCTCGAATTTCTCTCGCCCGGACTCCCCTCTCCCTTCCCTTTTAAAGCCGCTTCCAGGCTACTTTGAAACACAAATACTTATAAACTACATAAATACAACAATACACTTCAATGCATAAACAATAAATAAACAAAGAAATATGGCAAGCACACTGCAATATTTAGCATAGGGCTCTAGTTACTGCAGACCCAGGGCTATTAATTAGAATAGTAAAAATGAATGGGTAAAAGAAAATTACATACCAGTACAATAGTAAATTAATCACAACAAAAGGCAGGAAGTGATTGGCTTTGGGATGGGGTTGCATTTGAGACAATAGTTTCAAGGTTAAATTTTCATCACATTTCTTGGATCCTCTAGAACAGTCTCCCACTTATCATACTTGGTCAGCACTAACTCAGAATAGTTGTACACTGTACACTCTATTGGAAGTTACCTAACTATTGTTATGCAAATAGTTTTACATTAACTACTAATTTTGTCTTAGACTGTTGTTGTCTGTTTTCAATGGTTACAGTGTTTCTATAAATATAAAATAGTCTTTCAGGGCCCCAGAAGCTCGTTTTAAGTTGTGGAGGTCCATTTTTTGCAGGGAGGAGTAGAAGAACTGAATAATTACAATAAAAATAATTAATAATTTATAGTGCCTATCCAAAAGTTCAAATACTGCTTACAAGGTATAATTTGAAAATTATTTACATTAAAAATCTGGTACTATAATAATAAAAATTCAAATGTGAATGTATGATCTTAATTATAAAATGCTTCCTTAAAAAGGAATGTTTTTGCTCTTTGCAAGTTAAGATGACCTCCTTAGGAGGCACATGATTGTATCTTAAAAAGCTGTCTTAGAAAAAAAGGATAAAAACAACTAAAACTTTTTCACGATCGAAAAGTTGGCTGCCATCATGGCACACATAAATTAGTATGATATTAGAATAATGCAAAAGAGGCTTTTGAAAGTAAAACATTTCATTTCATTTATGCCAAAAGGTTGGGGGTGGGGCCTACCTACACATACCCTCTCATTCCTACAGTACGGCCCTGTCCTTTAAAAAAAAGGGAGTACTGATGGAATTCCTGTATCTTTTGTTCAGGTTCTGGAAGCTGTGGTTGGAAGGTTGTTCTGTCACCGGGCTTTGTGGCAGAAGGATCCCCAGCGAGTTTCCAAATTTATGTTGCTGAGTGCAAGAGAACAGTTCAAGCAAAGGATGGAAGGCCAACCTATGGTGCGACATTGATAATACAGTAGCCACTGATCAACTTTGAGATTGTGGGGGGGGGGGGCAAGGGGTGATCTTCTTGTGTTGCTATCATGACAACAATTGTCTTTTATTTGCAGTTGGCAGTCGCTTTGCATTGACTGCTTGTTTGTTCATAGGTTACCGTATTTCCTCGAATAAACACCTCCCTCAAATAAATGTATGGTACACCCATGTGTTATTCTCAATATAAAATAAAATTGTAGCATTTTCCATCACTACTGAAGGTGACTGCAAGGTCGAAAACGTTTTAGTATCTAAAAGAAGATTTTTATAAAAAAGTTTTAGCCTGTTTCAAATTCTAGGCTAAAACTTGATGGTACTGTATATAAAGGGGGTCTAAGTGGACAGTTTTAGCCTAACAGGTTCTTGAATTTTAGATTCTTTTACTGTATGTTTTTTTTACTGTATCATCTACATTGTATCAGACTTTGTACAGTATGGTAAAGTACTCTTTCCATGATTACCGTACTGTTGACAAGTCCTCCTTCTATTTACATAGTACTAACCCCAATCCCTTAAAATCCCTTAGAACATTGCACTATCATAATTATAACCGCAACAACAACTTCGTTTCAGTACACTGACACGCAATTTAAAGTATCTTTACCAGTTAAAACAACCAAAAGTGCTAATCGAGTAAGGTGATAGATAATTGATTTTGAACACTTTGGGTCACTTTATACAAAACAAAAAAGTTAACAAACTAGAAAACAAGTATCAAAACAAGAAACTAGAAACTAGAAAAAACAAAACAAAATAGGTATTAGAATGTTAAATGTTAAATCAGGGAGCAGTACACGCAGATTTTATCAATTGTTAAGAATGGCCCCATTTCAACAGGCGATTAGCCTCATTGTATTTTGGACTGCAAAGGTTCCCAGCGTGGGTGCGAACAGCATAAATTCATATCCTTGATTCAGCTTTTACTTTTTACTTTTACTTTCATAATCCGCAAAGGCGGTAACCATAGTGCGGATTCAGTGGTGCAAGTGCAATAAAAGATTTAAGAAGTAGGGGAAGAGAAAAAAGGTGCAGTGAAAAGGTGCAGCTCCAAACTTTAAAACGCAAGGTAGAAGTTTCTCTTCCCCTACGAAAAGTAGGGGAAGAGAAAAAAGATGCAGAAAAAAGGTGCAGCTCCAAACTTTAAAACGCAAGGTAATACTTTTAATGTTGTGTTTTTTCGAGGATTAATTATATCTTGTTTTCGCACCAACGCTGGGATAGATACGGTACTGTACAGTACACTGAGACTAGCCACATGATGCATGGGGCCTTATTCATGACGAGCTGTTGATTATCTTTTGTTGCAGGCCAGGAACCAGATTGGTCCCATACTAGGCGACTTTGCCATGTGCATCAGTTTGTACCATGCTTACGAGTTACTGCTTCAGCATGGCATCCTGTCCTTCTATAACTTCATCAAGGGGATAGTGGATGGCACTAAAGGGATTGCGCGGGCCAAAGCCGAAATAATGAAACACAGTGATTTTGTAGAACTTATGAACGGTCTCAGAGAACAAATTGATGGCTCTCTTGAAGACAACCAAGCACGTGAAAGTTCTCTCTTCTCACAAGTTGTGTCCCCTAGACGTCGAAACATGCACAGAATTAACCCTAGTTTTAAAAGCCACCCAAAACTACTAAAACTGGAAGAAGTAGTGGTTGAACATTTCGAAAAGTTCAAAAAAGATGAGCCATGCACTAGCAAGGAATGTGGCGTGAATACTCGAGTGATGATCTTTTCACAGTATCGAGACAGTGTGAATGAGATTACATCCATCCTGTCAAGACACACCCCCCTGGTCAGGGTAATGAGCTTTATTGGGCAGCAGACGTCAGGGAAAAGCACACGAGGACTGAAACAGAGGGAACAGTTACAGGTGTGCTGAATAAAGTGTCAACAAAAAATATCAACTTGAAACTTTAATCGTTTCAAATTTATTTTTATACAAACAAGAGCACCATTTTGGATTTTTTCTGTTTTATCGATTTTTGCTTGTTATGCATTGTTATGGATAGTCAGAAAGCAATTGAAAAAAAACGATTTAAAACGAAAATTTCCGAGGTTTGCAGAACCACTTTTTCAGAGAACTGAAACTATAAAAGCGAAACCGAAATTGCAAAATGTTTCTGCATAAGTTGTAAATGTTGACTTCTATTTCATGTTAAACAATGCATCAAGCTAATTAGGTTGATAGAACGTTTGTGATAATTGGTAAAAAAACAAAAATACGAGGTCCAAAAAATTGGGAGGGTCCAACTACCACACTCCCCCCTGATGTTTTTAAGGGTTTGTATTAAAGGTGATGAATTAGCACTAAGGAAAACTTGCAAGGCTCGTAATTCCTTCTTACTTCCCTTACCTATACCATCCTAAAAATGAACCCAAAAAATGTAAATTTAAAACTCTTTCTACTGGTTGGTTACTTACTCTCATATGGTACTTGTGTAGTGCCTTAATAAACATTGTATATAGTTAGTTCATTACAGGCCTAATTCAGCTTATGATACAAGGAAACGGACCTTAATTCAGTTCCACATATTTCAGAGTTTTGAAACTTTAGATAATAAATATTCCCAAACATATTTTACTACTCAGTGCAACGAATGACAACTGACGATAGGGTGTTAAATGTATTGTGTAGGTTCTGCAGCGTTTCCGGCAGGGTGGCTACAACACATTGGTGTCCACTTGTGTTGGAGAGGAGGGGCTAGATATTGGCGATGTGGACTTGATTGTGTGTTTCGACGCCCATGCATCTCCAATCAGACTTATCCAGAGGATGGGCCGGACGGGAAGAAAGAGGGACGGCAGGATCGTGATATTAGTTACTGAAGGAAAGGAAGAGCAGGTAACAAAGGATTTTTTTGTTATAAATTTGCCGTGTTTAAGGCTTATTGCTAAACATTTTTAATTATTGAAATGGTGTACACTAACCTTCCGTTCTAGTGCCTTCACTACTAACAGTCCCGTTGGTAGGTCATCGACAAAACTTTTTTTTCGTCATCAGAATATCTAGGAATTTCAGTTGGAAGTTAATGGTAACACTGTTTTAGTTTTCTCAATGGAAATATCCAAAACGAAGAGACACCTGAAAAATTAAGTCCTGTTTTCCCATTAAAGACGTCGTAAATGAAGTTTGTGTTCAATTTACGGTGCCTACCTTTCACATCTATTCCAGTCCATCAATGAGCACGTTTTTACACCCGTTAGTTAAGCGCTGTGTTTACCTGCTACCTCAAACTTATTTTTTCAAAACTGAAACTTCCAACGGTAGTTTTGGTAAATGGAAAGAACCACAGCCTCCAGCTGTTGTTTGTTTGGAAGTATATTCATCTTTTATGTGAATGTATCGGTTAAAAACACGTTAAGTGGTACATATAATAATGTTTTCTGTTTTAAGTGAGTTATACCTTAATTAACTGATGGTTGTTCCATATGCTAGAATACGCTTGTTGTACTTTAACAAAATCAAATGGGAAATTACTCTGCACTCTCGCGACAATTTAGCAACGGTTCTCAGTTTCTTCTTCGAAAGTTATGAAAATTAGTGTTCCTTTCATAGTATCAGACTAAAGGTATGTTGATTAGTACGTTCTTAATTTTTGGCCATTTCAACCTCATAGTTCTTACAAAAAAATAGTTCTTGTACCAGCAGAAGAAAAGTGTACATATAAACCAACGTGTTTCTAGGTTTTGTTTCATTGAGGAATTGTGACCAAAATCAAATATTGACATTTACATGGCAGTGTTCTCATTTAGATCTATAAAAGGAGTCAGAGTAGCAAGAAATCCGTCCACAAAGCTGTTTGTCAAGGTGCCAAGTCATTTGACCTGTACGAGGACAATAGTCGCATGATCCCTCGACATATGACTCCTGCTGTGCACAAGATGCAAATGACAATTAACAAGTTGGACGTACAAAGGTTTGTTCTTTTGAAACCTGGTCTATTTGAATCTTGCAACATTATGAGCTAACAATTTATTCTACGTTACAAAACAAAGTGAGTGGTTTCCCAGAAACCAGGATTGATTCCAATATGAGGGATGGCTGGGTGGTTTCCCAGAAACCCGAACTTAGATCAATCTAGGTTTCTAGTTTGTTGCCTGCTTGTTTTTGGCCTACCAATCTGAGGTTTTGTCCTACTTTTGTCCCGTAATTCACACCCTGTTTTTGTAGTAATGACCTAACTGGTTTCAATTCATACCTTGTCAGAGGCAAAAAGAAGCGAAAGTCTGAAGGTGGCAGTATAGATGACCTGCTAACAAAACCTGGAACTTGCAAAAAGTCTGATGGTTTATTAACCTACGAAGAGCTTGTCTACTGGCAAGAGCACTTCAAGTTACCCGATCATGAAGCAGGAATGACACCTCAAATGCCATTTAAAAAGACTTCACGGCGATCCTTATCTGATACCGACCAGGTAGATTGTAATGATATTAAAAGAGTAAAACTAGTTTATACACTGTAGAGCGGTAAATCTAAGTTATTCTTAAGCGCTTTACAATACAGTCATGGCGGAAATAAAGTTGCTAAGTATAACATTTAAAAAAAGGACAACAAAGATGAAATCTAACATTAACTAATGGAATTAAATTAAATTGTTGACTATAAGATACCTTAAAAATCTGAATCTTAAAAAATGTTGTTGTTTGTTTTGTTGTTTGTTCCACAATGCTTGGGAGAACGAGCAAAGGCGAGGCCGCTTTTGAGTCTTCCTTTTCACACTTGTGATGATTTATGCAGGTTTTGACCATCTGCTTGTGTTCTCGGACCTGGTCCTTTTTGTAAAAGTTGACCTTAGTAGATTGGAGCTTTGCCCTTTTTACACTTAAGGCCAATACGCCATTTTGTAGGGTGCCAGTTAAGTCTTTGTAGCACAGGTGATATATGATACTATTAAATACCAAACACTGGATATTGATTTTTTTGTAATCTGATTGGCTCTCTACTCAAAATCTAAACCCTTTATCCTGTATTTTGTCCAAATATGGAAACTGACAATTTTATCACGGAAATTTTCCCTCAAAATGGCCGAAAACTCGAGTAGGTAGAATATAAAGTTCGAGACATTTTTGTCCAGTGTTTTGTAATAATAAAACAATTCCACTCACGCTTGTTGGGTATGAGCTTATGCTAGCTGACTCGGTGCTCTTCACCTCCTAAGCTATCTAAAAGCTCATATCCAACGCGCGTTTGTGGAATAATTGTTAAATATTTTCTCATTCAGTGATAACCAAGCAGCCCACTTCTGAACACTGCTCAAGCTTTTCAAAAGGCAACTAAGAAGACGTGTAATGTTGTATTCACTCAGCAGTCAATTGCGTAATCATGCAATGCACAACAACCATGGCTGCTTCTTCAGGGATATACTTTCTGATTTCATACTTGTTTTAGAATTTTATTGCTTTAATATTATCTGTTGTATATATTTCATTTCTGAATTCGATCTTGCAAGTAACAAAAAAAACCGCCTTGAGTAAAAAATATAATACAATAATGTTTAGTTTGAAAAATGCCGAGTTTTTTAACAGTCTCTTTGTGAGAGTTTTCTTTTTTCCCTTTTCGTGCATACATGTAATTTACAGTGCCATCTACCATTTCTTCCAGTAATGATGTCATACGACAGAAACACGCGCAGTTTCATAAATCCTCGTCTCATTTACAGAACCCGAAGCAGCTATCACTGAACGAATGGATGCAGTGGCAGACCGCTCCATCTGCAATTGGAACAGTCACCCACTCACGACAGACTTATCACCTAGTTGAGCTGCTAGAGTTCATCGAACTACACAGTGGTGAAAATGATGATGATCAGGTCAGTTATGACGTTGAAATGATGTCATTCCTTAATGAGGATGACATCTTAAGGCCTGGTGATGGAGGAAAGGCTTTAACTGGTGGCATTGAGCAATACTGTTGTAATCAAGTTGATGATGGAGAAGGAAAATTGAGTAAAAAGACCAAGAAAAAAGGAAAGCAACTTGCATTTGAGTCCGATGACAGTGTGTCAGAAGAGCTAAACAATGATGCTAAGGAAAACGAGAGTATCTCTGGTAATGGTCGTGGAAGTGAAGTGCACCAAGGGGACAAGGCCCTTCGTAAACAAACTGAAAGTTGCAAAGAAAAGAAATTGAAAAAAAGATCAAAGGGCAACAAGAGAAGATCGAACGAAATTCGCAACAAGTTTGACTTAAACTTTCATCAGCTATTTGCAGATGAAGAAAGTGATGACGACTTCGATGTTGGATTACATGCCACGTCTGTTTTCGACAAACCCCAGCCCGGAGGTGATTTGCCAACCTCCCCTGTTCCCCACGAACCTGAGATCACTTCGCACTCAATGCAGGAAGATCAGGCTAGTGTTGAACCAAGAGATGACTTGCTAGATTCTTCTATTCCCAGGGCCACTGAAAGCACTTCTCCAACAATTCAAGATGCGCAGGCCAATTTTGAAGTTAATGCTAGCCTTGAACCGACCCTAAGAGTAGGTTCAGAACAGTCGACTAAAACACCAGACAGTTGTGGGAGCGGCGAGGACAAAGCAGGAAGAAATAGTGATCCAGATGATGACTTGGCCAACCTTCTTCCTGTAGTGACTCCAAAGAGAGCTTTCCTTCTAGCTACTCGCAGAGATCACTTTCAAATGAAATCAAATGCTGTTGTTCCAACACCGCCATCTCTTGACTCGTTGGCCAACATAAGCTCGCTTTCTTTGGATACTTGTCTTGGCGATTTGGAAACTGAGGTTAGTGTAAATAACTTACCACATACCCTGACTGAAAACACCGAGTGCGGGAGAAGAAGCAACAAGACTGTGGAGCAAGTTGAAAAATTTCCTGGCAGTGATGAGGATTTTGAATTTGATAATTGCTTGTGGGAAAACTTTGACGATGGTATAGATGCCAATGTTGGTGGTTCGAAACGACATTCTCGCGAGCTTATTGGAAAAGAACCATCTGAGAAAACTACCCGGAATTCTGCTGTAAGTAAAAACTGCAATAAAGATTTGCATGGGGTGGAGATCAACAAAACCCAAAAGAAAACAGGAGGGAAAGGGCTAGATTCCGGAAACAGCGTTCTTCATCAAGACGATTCTTTGGCTAGTTTTGGTGATGGAGTAGTCTGCGTCACACCTGTCAACAACCTTAAAATGCTTAATGAGGATTCTGATATTGGAGATCCTTTTGTTGACTGTGTGATGAGTGATTCTTTCTTAACAAGCAGAACAGTCGAAGAACCGCTTAACAGTAACGATAATCTACCGTCCCAATCAGCCGTTTGTGAAAACGCGGACTCTTGTGATTATGAATATCAAGAGTTTGAAAGTAGTGCTCCAATGCCAAGTCTGAGAACACGATTAAATGCACGAATACCCAAAGTTGAGCTGTCCCCAAATATGCTTCAGCAAAGTGAAAACGTGTCAAAACGTTTGGGAAGCCAGAAAATTGATCACACTTCAGCTAAATCCTTTATTGAATCCTGCAGTACGTCTGCTGTAGGTGTAGAAGAAAAAACAGTATCTACAACGAGTCTGCTGAATTCATCACCAACGAAAGGGAATATCCTGTCCATGAAACCTGCTCTTCCATCAGCAAAGTATACATCTTCTTCCTCCTGTAATTTAACAACATCGTTCTCCAAGTTAAGTGCTTTCAAACGTTCTCCAAAAGATCAAAATGCTCAAACTGGTGCTCGGACGTCTACCCTTACATCCATACAAGAATCTTGTGTGAGAAGTGCGAAGGTGACAGGTACGAAATTACCTTGTAACTCGGAGCCATCTTTGGTATCGCGACACCCTGAAAATGAAGGAGTTTGTTCAAAAGGTGAGAGCACAAATATGATCCTGGTAGAGGAAAGCAACATCCACGCAGCCAGGAATCAAGACTCCGGACCTTTTCTTGCAAACAGAGAGATATCGAGATCGCACGATGGTAAATTTAAACATAACAGAACGTTAAAGAACAGTAATGAAGTTTCTTCCCCAGAACCAAAGCGCTCTAGACTAAGCATGAAGAGAGTTTCCAAGCGAAGCACTGTTGAAAATGAAACTTTCCGAAACGTAAGAGCTTTGAACGCAAGAAACATAGCTTTGGATTCAAAGAAAATGGTCTCGGATAGTTCTGGCGATAGTGATGGGGATGAAATTTCGATTTATGGACACCGTGTAAGAAACAGTGTTCAGGACACGCCAGTATCCACACGTAGACTACAATCAAGAGTTGATAGATCGTGCTCAAGAATATCTTCTAAATTAAAAACGGAAGATGGCAATGTAGTAGCTGTGATGGCGAGTGAAGAAGAAAGTGAAGACGAAAGCGAAGAAGAAGAAACTCCCATTAAGTTGGCACGTGGACCAAATAAGAGAAAAAGAAACGCACTTTCAAGTCCTTGCTCACCAGAAGTTGAAAGATCGAACACAAAAGGAGCTGACCACACCCGTTTGAATGTCAAGACGATGCCGATTGGATCGAGTAGTGAGGATGAATTTGAAACGAACAAGAAAGGTACGTTTCATCAACAAAAGACACGGTTTTTGTATCCATACATACCTAACATACTCTTTATCTTTTGGCTTGTGCATCTGCTTGTCCATCAAAGGTTATATTACTTTATCCAACGGATAAATCCTTATCGAGCAGATAGAATTTGCTCGTTGTCAAAATTTACCCAACCCTATAAACAACCGGGCCCAGGAAACAAACCACATGGTGCGTATTTCAGATCCGTCTGAACAATATTGATGTATACAAGTAGTCTCACCAAGAGTCCGCTTACATGAGAGGCGGGATGAGTTTGTCCCGGGACAAAAGTCGTATTGGGGCAAAAAAAAATGTGTTTAAATGAACGGTTTCGTCCCGAGACCCGGGACGAAAATCATCTTGTCCCATTCTTTTCCGCGTCTTCGATTTTTTTGTTGTTGTTTTTTTCATCCCAGGAGAACTGTTTACATGGAAATTTTTATCCCAGATTGTCGTATCACACCGGTGCTTTAGACTGGGATTAGATCTACCCGGGATGAATCCATCCAGCCCCAAAACCATGTAAACAACAAGAAGGAAACGATCAGATACCAAGAGGAATTCATCCCGAGATGGAAGTCATTCCTGGGCGAAAACTTTGTAAACGGGCCTTTAGTTTAAGATTTCGTTTGTTGAATTATTTTCTCTCCTCTCCTCTAACTCGTTCTTTCCGTTGTTCTTGTTTGTTTCCTTCAAATACGCACTTACTTTTAATTTCCGTCCTACTTCCGCGCCTTAGCAAATTTTAAATTTTGTGTTTAGAAAATATCGGATCGAGTTTCATTCTGGTACGACCTCATTTCGGTTCCATACTGAATTGTCTTTTATTTAAATGTTACTTTCTAAAATCTCACGCCGGTATGAAACATTCCCGATTGAGCTTATCCCGGTAGTCGCACCGGTTCGAAATGTTCGTTCCGGAATGAAATCTGGTCGCACGTTCCACAAGTATCATGTAAAGAAAGTACGAGCTCATTCTGGTACGGAATTTGGGAAGTGGAGCGGTTGGGCCGATCGGCTGACTCATATTTTCGACCTGCCAATGTTTTTGCCGCACTTCCATTCCAGAAAGAGGATGTCTATGAAACGTCGAATGGAAAAAGTGTGCCGTACCAGAATGAAATTCATTCCGTGTAAACACTACCTAAGTTGGATTTTTGCCTTATAGTGCCGAGAACATTGGTGCCTGAAAAAGTTGTGGCGAGTAAAAGCAATCTCAAGAAACCAGAGACGTTGCACTTGAAACAAAGCAAGAAACAGGAACAGTCAAAGCAGGTTGGTGTCATAATTTCTTTGATTGTGACATTTACTATTGTATAAAGAGTTTCAAAATACCAGAATTTACACTCGAGCAAGACGACGCTTTCACTGAAATGTAATTATTTTTAGCACCGATTATTCTCATTTTTAACATTTGTTACGTAGTACGGGATGATTTGGTTAGAAACTTATGACAAAGTTACGAAAATGGCAAAAATATGTGGTAGGAACTCTGTCCTTAAAATTAATTAATACTGTATAATCTGAGAACGGCTAGGAAAGGAAACCTTTAGTTTACAATGTCGCCAACGCAACTGGTCTAGAATATCTCACGGACATTTAAAAACACAGTAGAGAAATTTTTAGACTTCTTTCGAGTTAAACATTTAGAAGGTTTTATTTAAACTAACTGGTCAATCTCAGCTCGGTCGGCTTCACCCTCTTGTGTAGAAGACACTTCATTGTGGGAGATCCGTGAGTCATTAGAAACAAGAAAAGAAAAAAATATATAGAAGATCCCCTTTAGCAATCCTTATCGAAACGTAAGCTACTCTATTAAAACGCCGGGGAAGATGGCAACTAAACTAGTTACTATAAGCTCTTAAAATTACAGCTAGCAATAAGGACATATCCGGTGACATTTAAGTGCAACATCCTTTTGTCCATTACCTTAATAACCTTAATAATTTGTTTATAAACTGTAGGTTAGGCTACATTTTTCTTGAAACTGTATCAGAATCAGAGTTTTTCGTACAGCTTCTATGTGTTTCATATGCAGACCTGGCCAAACGTAGATGCAAGTCAATGCAAATTTTAAACTTGCCTTCAAATTGCGTTTCGTTTGGCCACGAACTTGAATAGACTTGCGTTGGCTTGCATCGGCTTTGCGCACGCTCGAATTTAAATGCAAGTCAGTGCAAATTCTTCATCAGTGTCCAAACGAAGCGCAAGTTGAACGCCATTTTGAGGTCCAAACTTGTACTGACTTGCAACGACTTGCATCTACCGGTACGAGTTTAGATCAGTGTCCATACAAACCCTTATGAGACGTGTAAGTGAACTCGAACCAGACCGGCACGACTCATTCCGGTTGCCCGACCGAAACGACTGATCCGAGACTGGTACGACAGTATTCCCATGTCTAAATTTGCGTTGGTTTGAGCATGCAAACCTAATTATAGTCACTTGGCATTTTCATACCCGTCTCATATAATGACGGCACCAGTCTGAATTCGGACCGGTCTCATCTAATCACGCTTTGAAGCCGTGGCCAAACCTCGGTCTAATACGTTCTCTCTTCTACTTTGTCTACGATCACTCTGACAACTTTTGTGCTACACCTATTTGTACACTGTTATTTTTACAGACGAAAAAGAGAAAGAAACACAACAGAAATCAATTCATTGACGACGAAGCAGAGCTGTCAGGCAGTGATGTAGACCAGTTCTCGTCAGATGAGACGGACGCTGAAGAACTCGAAGAGGACAGTTTCATTGATGACGCCACTCAACGGACACAGGCCACGCCCCTTGTCGCTAAAGGAGCCCCAACTGACATGCACGCCATATACCGTCAGTCACTGTTTAGCCCTTTATGTGGAGCCTTGAACTTTCACACGCCGGCTTTTCATAAACAAAAGAACCGATACAAGATGGTGTTTAACCACCGCAGAAGAAAAACCAGAGATGAAAGCGAGAATGAGTCTGCTTCTGAAGCTGAGGAGATATTTACTAGAGAGAGCGACCTCGAGAATGAAGTGTCTGAAGCTGAGGAGTATGAAAGCAAGACACCTAATGGAAGGCATTACGTTGACTGTGACTTGGAGGCAGTTTGTCTGAACCCACAAAGCGAGGAAAGGTCATGTGAGGCAAGTCAGATACAAAAGCCTAAAAGGGCGCTCAAGAGGAAACGAATCCTGGATGACAGTATTTCTGAAGAAGAGTTCCGCCCGAAAGATGTCGAGAAAACTGGAAGCACGAAACCTAAAACTGTGTTAAGTAATCAGAAGCAAGACAAAACGGTCAGTACAACAAATCACAGAGCTTATCAGAATTTCCCAGTACGGACAGCGCAGGGCTCTTCTTCAGTGTCAAGAGACTTTATGAAATCGTCTGCAGTATTAAAAAGTACGGGTAGATTTTTCTTGAACACCACATGTAATGATACGTCTGGAGTATCTCAAGGTGTTACTGCCGTGGACGGGCAGGCTCGTGACAGGGGTGTCTTTATAAAACCCTACCCAACTGATAACTTAGGATCCGATCGAGACAGACGGCCAAGTCTAGGTACATCCACATCCGGGGTAGCCTGTACTGACTTGTGTGATGACATGAGCGATACAGAGCTTCTATGTGCGGTTGATCTGACGGAATTCGCCATTCCTGATACTTGTAGAAATAATAACAAAAGGTCAGTGTGTGAAATTTATACTTCAGGTTATGTGCCTTTTAATTCAAGGATTTGAATTTTAGTTGCGATATTTTATTAGTGATGATTTCGTGTTATCATCCCTAAAAATTATTTCAGTCAATCACAGACTTGAATACTGTCGTGATTTTTTCACGAAATCTCGACAGTGTCGTGATTTCAGGCGATATCACAGACAGTTTCTTGAAAGTCAGCTGCAAAATTAAATCTTCATCAGTGTGGAACCTTTTATTGCTTAACAGAAAATTTTGAAGAAGTGCAGTCTCCCAAGCGCGGAAACTGGTGCGTGCGTGCGTTCAACTAAGCACAAACAGCGCTCAATTTTCTCACTTTTTATTTTCAAAGTCACAAGTTTTTGGTCAGGGATGATAAACATGTAATCGCGCAGGCTTTTGCGCGATTCGGAGAAATATCAGTTCATGTTTGGCTGGCCAAATTACAAGCCATGGCTCGACCAAACTCGCCCTGATATTTTCCCGAACCTCCAAAAACCTGCACGGTTACATATAAGAGTTGACGTATGTTTCAATGCATATAGACGGAGAATGTAGGTCTTAACCAAATGCCAAGGAACCGTCCACTCTCCGACATATACACACACTTACGGTCGCTAAGGTTTCTATCCCTTAAATCCTTACACATTCTCACGGGACTCATGCTTACCATGTATTCAGTTTTCTGTCATGGCTTACGCTTTATCTTATACTAAAACAAACTTTTATCTCTTATGTGTATATCTTATTCACCCAGTTCCATGGATCTGCAGAAGGATGAACTTAACGAAATTGCTCAGGCAATGGAAATGACAGACGAAGACATGTTTTCAGAAGTAAACGACCTGCCCAACTTCTCACTGGGTTTTGACTTCCTGGACAATGAAAATAAGGAGACCGATAAACCTGTCGTGTCTCAGTGTTGTGTTGAACAAAAACCTGAACTAGAAAGACAAAGGAATAAATCAGAGGCTTCACCAACTGTTAAAACTTTTAACTTCAGAGCCACTGAGTGCGTTCAAGCGTCAAGTAATTCCAAAACTTTTAACTTCAGAGCCACTGAGTGCGTTCAAGCGTCAAGTAATTCCAAAACTTTTAACTTCAGAGCCACTGAGTGCGTTCAAGCGTCAAGTAATTCCAAAACTTTAAAAACTATTTTGGCTACCAATCAAGAAACATCTCCCCTTAACTTCTCAAAGCCAGTGTCCACAAACAAACTGGCAGAACATAACCCAAAGGAGAAATTAAGATCACGCTGTGAAAGTTTTCTAAGTGTAAAACCACAGGACGCGTTTACAAAGCTTCTGCCAGTGTCTGCAAACGTTGGTCCAGGATTGCCAGGTTCCGGAAAACAGGGGGCAGCATCGCGTTCAGCACTTCGTCCAGTTCAGGAAAATCGGATGCATCATCCTAAGCCTGGTGCTGCTGTCCAAGATGCGCCTGGGACTAGTGCCAGGCCTTTAGCAGGCCCTTTGTTAATAGTAAGTCAAAGCTTAATTGGGTGCGAAGGAATAAAATGGCTGTACAGATAAGTTGGATACCTTAGGAAAATATGTGTTGTTTTGAATAAGGTTTAGGTTTCGGTTTTCAGGACAACTTTCTAGGTTATTTGGGCAGGGGGCCCATTCTTGGGCAAGGCTGGTTTCCAAAGCGGTCCTGTATCGGAAATATATTACAATACATTACAAATAACAGTTTTAAAAAATGCCACAGACTAAAACCCGTTTTACTGGCATATTCTGAAATATAAAATCGTTGCTTAAAATGTGGTTACAAGAAACTAAAGAATACGATTTTCAAAATTTCTTAATGAAGTTTCCTTTTTTATACCGGAA
>JAOBYE010181995.1:0-17804 GCA_025403585.1 Parazoanthus swiftii
GGGGGGGCACTAGCCCCCCCGGCACCACCCCTTGCTACGGCCCTGAGTTACAGTTACAACTGAAGGAAGGAAGCACAGCCCTTGGCACGTCGTGGTGCGTAGTTGATGCACTCCCAGACTAAAAATACAAGTCGTGTAAATTTCGGTGATAGCCACATTAAAGTCGTACTTTGTTGTTGAGTCCAGTGGACTGTGTTGCGTTTTTCACCCTCTTCCTTTGCACGACATGCATAACTCAGTACGTTTGGGGATTTTTCGAGTCATCCGGGCAACTAGCAGCACGGAAACCAACGCCTGCGCAAAGCATCATGGTAGTTGATTGCGACTTAATGTTGATCAACTTGCTGGGCACATGCTTGGCTTGGGCCTTGTTCGAAACTGTCTCTGCCAAACAAAGACAATCTAACAATAACGGAGGCTTATATAGGATAAACTCGCACACAGGCAGACACCCTGATACGTACACACACGCGCGCACACACCTAAATCACAATTGACTAGAATCATGGCTGCTGGTCCCCCTCTCGTCGACAATAGTCTTTCTACACCAGTGCATATTTTCAATGTATTGTAATTTTGATTTACAACTTTTTAGTAATCAACAATCGAGGTAAACTGAATATTTTACAACTTTTAGAACTGAACAAACGTAAATTTGTTGTTTTGAGCAGACAGTTGTCTTCAACCAATACCATTGGTCCAAGTGTTTCTTGAGGCTTGACGAACAAAAGTTTCTATAGGCTGCCCTACGTCCGTCAACCTCAGTAAAGATTCATTTACTCCCAGGATGCTTAGCGAGCTAAATGAATTAAATCCATGATGGAAAATTAAATTTGGTGATATCAGTTCAATTTATAAAAGGTTTCAAAACAGTGTGCTTTACAACATTGCTTTCTTTCTAAATCAAACGAAACTGTACGTTTTTTCGCATGTTGGGTGTGTTGATAATCAAAATGACATGACGTAAATAACATCAACTGACAGCGCCCAAAGCATCATGGTCTCAAGTCTCAACAAGTCTTTTAAGAAGTAAGGAAGAAGGAAGAGAAAGAATATTCACAGCATCATCACAATGTTACATCGCAAGCAGAATAATCTGATCTGTTTAAGCTGTCTTCCTTTAACATGCAATTTCAAGTGAATCCAAACACCTAAACGAAACCTCACCTTCTTCAGTTAGACTTGAGTCGCTTTTGAAATTTTTCAAATCTTGTGACCGACGTCAAGACGCTCTTTGATATTGTCAGTTCTTATTTAAGTCTTGCAGCTGATGCTACGGACGGCTTGAAAGTACACCATGGGCAACTTTGGGAACCGACTTTCAAGCGTTGTACAGGTTACATATCCATAACATAATAGTCACTTTTGGGGGAACTGTCTGAAATAGGCCAGCATCTTTTCTCGTGTAACGTGGGGCATCGACACACCAATGAGTGCTGTATGCGAATGGTCACGACCAACTCCCTCGCGGTACGGGGGTGTGGATGACCGTGGCTTCTTGCATTTCAGCGCTTGTGTGATTGGCTCTTTCATAGTTCTGCAGACACAGATAAAAACTTAAATCAGTCCAGACCCAGCAACCAACGACGGTAGAAATTGCCGCGAGCATCCACCTCCCGGGCAACCCCGGTCATTTGATAGGACGCCCTTGTGCAAAGTTTCAGACTCCCCGTGTCAGCAAACTAATTAGTACATATTGTTTCTTCTGCCAATTAGAACGCTGACTGAAATTTTATCGTGTATTTACAAACCACACCTGTAATTTGGCATTTTAAAAGCTGCTTCGGGTGTTGACAATGCATGTAGTTGTCCGGTTAAGAAGCTCACTCTAGCCAAAGGCCATACAAATATTTCCAAAGACTCATTCTTCTTAACTATTTCTTTTACGAAGCTCAAATTTTACGAATGTACTAGTTGTTCTATTTTTTCGTTTCAATCCTGAGGTATTATTGTATGCTAATGAGGCAAATTTTGTAAACAATGAAAAATCGGCGATCGGTCCGTCCCTGTGGCCAGCGGATATCCCCATGAAAGTATCATTCAAAATGGCGGTGTGTTTATAATTGTTCAAACTTCTGCATGGAAACGCTTCATGGATGACGATTATATTGACGGTGAGGATGCGATTTCTCAATAGAAAGGTGCACTTTGATTGTTTTATTCTAATTCCCGTTAATTGTAGCTTTCAGGGACACAGGATCTCCGCAAAACTTTGTACCATGCTCGCAGTGTGGGCGAACCTTCAACGCAGATTCGCTGGTGAGTTTTTTGTGTGTATGGCTTACATTTTGTGTTGTTGCACAATTCATTTCTAAAGTTTACATCATCAGGTGGGAGAAGAATCGTTCAGAGTTCGATTTTTACGAGTTTAAAATTTTGTTTTCACTGATAACTTTCGTCTGCACGTCTTGAAAGTCCTTGAAGAGAAAAGATTTTTAAATGTCGTGCAATTTCAAGTTTGACATTAGCACTTGAGCTGATGGTGTTGCGATGAATAAACATATTTATTTATTATGCGGCATTGATGTTGCAGAGTCATTGTATTAAAAAAGACATATATAATCTTGACATTGAGACTTATAGTTACCGCTATTTAGTATTATGTTGTGTGATGAATGGCTGCATAAAAATGTACGAAGTCGAAGACGTGCATGGTTACGGTTATTTACCGTAATTTATCAAGGGGCTGAAGGAAAACTATCAACATAAACAAGTTTACCGTATGTTAACTTTTCACTTCTCTCGAAATGTAGCTAAAGAAAATAGAAACAGAAACAAAATTTTGACAGAATCTTGTGGGAAAATAAAGCTGTAAATCATAGTTTTAAAACACAAAAATAGCCTGGGCAGGCTAAAGAACTAAAGCTACTGAAAATATCATGGACAAAAATGGGATATCACAATAATTGTTTAGTTTTTGCTTAAGCACAGCTTAAGTGTCAATAGGATTGACTTATACATGGATTCATAGTTTTATATTTAATATTATTGCTGGAACTTATTTTTTAATATTTAATTCACAGAGCCGCCATGAGAAGATTTGCCAGAACATAAAAAAGAGGAAACCATTTGACACCAGTAAAGTAAGGATACAAGCCATTGCTGCAGAAGCTGGTGTTTCTGTCAATGATCTTACTAAAAAATCTAAAGAGGGATCTTCAAGGATTCGTCCTAAGAAGGTACTAATAACTTTATTTGTTTTAACAGTTATTGAATGGCAGTTATATCCATTAAGCTCATTAAAATTGGTATAATATGTTTATCTGTAGATCTAGAATGACTTACTAGTTATTGCAAGAACTGAATATTTCCTTTCAGCATTCTGATTTGTATGAGTTTGAAGCGAATTATAATTTCTGGGACTCAGTATTGAATTAAACAGAATTATGGACCAATGGCAAAACGTTTCCTATTGGAAAGATAAAAGCTTAAAGTTTTTTGTATTTTCCAAATACTGTAGGTTACAGAATAATTAGCAAACAACATTTTCAAATTATAACATTTTTACAAAAAAACCTACTGTCTTTTATATTAACGAAAGCTACATGCACAGTCATACAGCCAGAGCAAGTTAGACTACCAGCATAGCAAAAACATTTATGCGCACAAAACCGGTGTGCAAACAAGAATTTTGAGTACTCCAACTACCTTGAGTTAACCTGTTCTTAAACTTTGGGCTTTTTTCAATCATGATTTATTGAAGTGATGTATATTTTTTAAAGTGGTGTATCTTGCTAGTAATCAGAAAGTTTTTGATCAACAGCAAAACTGGCGGGCACAACATCAAGAGTTTGTTTCCACAATAAGAGCAGCAAGAGGTGTAACTGCTGCACAGAAAACTGGAGCTGAATTGCCCCCTCCCCCTCCCCCAACAGTAAACCCTGACTATGTTCAGTGCCCCCACTGTAGTCGGAGATTCAACCAATACTCAGCTGAAAGGCACATTCCTTTCTGTAAAGAACAGAAGAGCCGTATTGGCAGAGCTCCACCATCAAATAATGCTTCAACAAGTCTTTCCAAACGAACACAGGTATCCATAGTGTGCAGCCATGCTCAAGTTATTGTGTTTTATCATTGACAGGTTTAAAGGAGAGGTCAATGAAGCTGGACAGACCCCTTCCCTTGCCCCCACCACTGCCGCCCCCGCCCCCACCAACCCCTTCCTCCACTTGAGTCACAAGCATAGTTACCCATATGCACATCTACCAAATTTTACAACCAAGTTTTGGGCCAGGAAAGCCAGGAAAGGGATGGTGTTCCAACTTCATTCCTAAGCAGAAGCTCTTCCCTTTAACTTTTACTTTAACTTTAATTTAAATAATTGCCAATAGCAGGGCTAATCCGGCAATGGGCAGTCAGGGCTCATACACGGAGATGGTAGTAATATAAAATGTACTTGACTAAGCCTACAACTACTAATATAGTTAAAATAATAATATTTAACTGATAATTGAACAATAATAATTAAATAACTTATCCTGTAAACAACAGGGTGTGGGGTAGATTGTTCCCTCTCCCAAGAGAAAGACTTTAGTTGGTTCAGGCCACACTTCACAAGATTCAGTATGCTAACAAATAAAATTAATACTAGATGTGTTTGATTGTGCATTAGTTTTGATGAAATTAAAGCGTTTTGAGTTCTTTTCTCCACTCAGCTATGCCTAAGCTCCCTTTTCATTTTATTGTATTTAATGCTACATGACCAGATCAACAAGTCAGCAACTGATCCATTCCATCTGTCCAAGTCTGAAAATTTTTTGAATTGCTTTACTGCATGTAAGTGGTCAAAGTAAGACTTAGTAACCTACGTCAAACGAACAAACTTGTATACACTAATCCTCACACTACACTTGGAGTTAGGGTGAGAGCTGGGCTTGCAATTTATAGTTTTAATGTGAAAAAGTGTACTTTATACTGAACATTCTACTTCTAATGAAATTTATGATGCCTGTTGGCAACTGTCAACCTCAGATGCTGCTCATTATGTTTCTCCACTGGCACATATCAAAGCTGACGCTCATAGAACTGGTTAAGTTGCTTTGTGACAGACGTTTCTTCATCTCTAATAAAGCTAAATATAAACTCAGGCCGGTAGCCAGGATTTTTGTTGGGGGGGTGCAAATTTCGTAAACTTGGACTCTTGTGGGACAAACAAAATTATGGCGTTTTTTTTTTAGTCGTTTTAATTTACGGTAGCTCCAATTGTTACAATAAACCTATTCCGGTTTCTTCATGGTCTTATTAAACCTCCAAATGCGGACCTTTTTCGGTCCGTGGGGGGGTGCGTGCACACCCCCCCTGCCTACGGGCCTGATAAACTTAAACTTGTAAAGGAGAGGTGGGCAAGATATTTTCCAGAAACCTGGGATGATGTAAAACACATGGCATCCCTCATTTATTTTTTGAAATAAAGTCTGATTAAAAACTGGGAAACCAGAATTCTTTTATTTGTTCTGAATGCAGACTGTATTCTTATGAAAGTTTCTGAAAAATATCATATCTCTGTTTTAGTACCGCCCACCTTTACCTGGAAAACGAGCATCCTCAGGCAGTTCATCGGCATCATCTGTCCGATCCAGACATGCAACTTCAGCGACTACATCTGAGTACAGAGCAGAAAACTACAGATTAACATCCAATGCTCCTGGTTTGTATCCTAAGTTGGGTATTAGTGATTCTTTAAATGTCGCCTGTAACTATATTGCATTGTGATTTGTTGAAATATTTATAATTTTGTTTCAAGACAATTTTGACAGATGCGCAAACAATTTTATTTTAGCATGGTGAAAGCATCAGGTTCAGGGCCGTAGCAAGGGGTGGTGCCGGGGGGGCCCATGCCCCCTCCCCAGTTTTTTCCACAGCAAATGTGTCAAATGTGTCAAACTCAGCAAATTGCTCCAAGTTTGAGAAAAGCTTGTCATATTTTACTAGTTTTAGACACTCTGATTTTGTTTCAAATGGCGTTTGAAACCCAGGAAACACGTTTTTAGACAAACTAATTTTCAAAATTTCCCCTGGGAGCATGCCCCCCAGACCCCCCTAGAAGGCTCACACCTTCGGCTCTTGGCGGTGCCCCCCTCAGTTTTCCAAGGCTTGCTACGGCCCTGAGGTTACAACATTAAATAGAAAAGGAGGACTAAAGAGAAAAACACACGGAAAAAGAAATACTGTTTACCATGAGTTCAACAATGTTATGTGTGTGTAGAGTACACGTATTGATTTAATACTAATCATACTGATTAACGTAAAATCGCTTTGACTTTCAGGTGACGGAGTTGTTGAAAAGATAAATGGGCCCTCGCAAAGGGGTCAGAGACAAAACCCACGGTCCGATACAAACAACAACCAGAAATCACGTGGTACCTTGAGAACATCACCATCTCCAATTCTGTCTCGGCGAAGGCTTAGTCAAGAACTGAATGGTTAGTCTCTTGTCCAGAATGGATTAAGCTGCCTGCAGGCGTGTCTAAATAACGACACAATACTTTGTAAAGTGAAGTGTTTACAGAAAAAGAAAAGTAACGTTACGTAACGTAAATAAAAGTAACGTTACGTAACGTAGTTAAAGTAAAGTAAAGTACAGTACAGTAAAGTAAAGTAAAGTAAAGTAAAGTAAAGTAAAGTAAAGTAAAGTAAAGTACAGTATAGTACAGAACACTACTTTATTTCACCTTAAATGAAACGTTTTTTTGTTTAAACGTACGTTTCCTAAATTTTCAACAGGTGTCGCTCTTACACGACCGCGAAGCAAAGAACATCTGTTTAATCACATGGATTCTGACGAAGACATCAAGAGAAGCGACGTAAAACATGGCCGCCGTGCAAAAGGAAGTCCGCACGCTGTCAGGAATGGGGACTTGGACTTAGAGAAGGGCTACCGACCCAGTCGCCCGGACCACTTAGATTCTGATTCCGACATCTCTTCACGAGAGTCGTCGGCTTCATCATCAGCTGGCAGAACGCGAAGACGGTAAGATGTGGCAGAATGACAGACAGACAGAATGACAGACGGACGGACAGACATACGGACAGACATACAGGCAGACGAACGGACAGGCGGATAGATTAATTAGATAGACAGACAGACATAGACAGACAGACAAACAAACAAACAGACAGAGAGATAGATAGACAGACAGACAGACAGACAGACAGACATAGATAGATAGATAGATAGATAGATAGATAGATAAGCCGATAGACGGACAGACAGACAGACAGACAGACGGTCGGACTGACACACAAACACACAGATGTACGGACGGATAGATAGATTAAATAGATTAGATAGATAGAGAGACAGACACAGAAAGACAGTCAATAAGATAGATTTTAATCTTTCTGTGCAAACCTCGGACTGAAATGTTTTCATATCTTTGTTTAGACATGTTGCAGTACGAGACGCGGATCCAACGCTAATGGATGATTTTATAACCAAGCGCACTCCCACGCCACCCAACAAAACAGCGCCCTTTCCGTCGCGACCTCAGGCCGTTCACAGAAACCCCTATGAAAATGCGCCCGCGGAGAGACAGGGTAGTGGCAAGCGGCTATCCAAGTTCTGTCATGAGTGTGGTACAAAGTACCCAGTGGCCAATGCGAAGTACTGTTGTGAATGTGGCATGAAAAGATTGTGTATAGAAGGTTGAGGGAAATCGCAATCCAATCTAATTTTGAAACAGCGGCCTATAATTTAAAATAATCCAGTTCCGAATTCGTAGTTGCCGCTGATTACAATGACTACAGGCTCGTTTTCACAGCGATAGCCTCGACTTGATGTTAAACATTCATAAATACCAGTGCGGATACGAGCTATTTACAGCTATGTATTGCTTTCCGGAAACTTGCAATTCTATTCCTTCTCGCAGGTATTTATGTAAATTCAACACCAAGTCGAGGCTAACGCTTTAGAAATGAGTCTGTGGTCATTGAGATCAGCGGTAACTGGGAATACAACTGGCGGCTGCATATGCTAACATGTCTAAGTTATATCTTTAGTCTCTGTTAAATGGATCCTTAATGCTCAGCAACGTGTTACTTTGAACTGAAAAATATAAGCTCCCGTATTCGACATATTTTTCCAGTTTTACAATGAGCCCTCGGAAATTGCATGGTCGGGTAAAAGGTCGATGAAAAGGCGTTTTTATCGAGGTCAGGGAATTTTGATTTTGATCAGGATATCTTATTGTTTCTAAGTCATTAAAAAGCCAGAACTCATTCTTTAGTATCTTCAAACTCCGTAGTTAAATTTGAGAAAAGTCACGAAACTTTGGAGTTGAAATTGGTGTGGGCACTTCCAAGCTGAAATGGTTGAACAGTTGGTTGAACAGACTTGGTTCCAGACTATGTCAAGTGGTTGAAGCACTGCACTGTCATTTCTTGCAAATTTATTGTTCTTTGTGTAATACTTTTTTTGACGTTTTGTCGTTAGCTATTGTTCAATTGCCAATTTAAAATAGCTTTGTCAGTCATCTAATGAACTTTAAGTGCAATGCAGTATACGCCAAGTAAAGACAGCGTAAATTCAATTTTAATTCTGTAATTAAACATGTTTTAACGAAAAAGTGTGCAGGATGTACATTTATATTATTAGGGCAATAAAAAAACAGAATCTAGAAGAGATACTTTATAAATTCTAGATAAAGCAATGCGCTCACGGAAAAGCTTACTGAAATAAGTAACCGAAGCTTTGACCCGCGTTTGCCTCGACTGGAATTTTTAACGGCTTGCTGTATGGAATTGCCCGGTGTCTATACTTGACAAGTAACACGGTGGATGGGAAACGCCTGGCTTGTTAACTGTCAGCCCCTAAGACTCTCACACTAGAACTGTTTTCTCCGATCTTCATTAAAGAATACATTCTAAAATCGCTGTTCTTGTAGCTAAAGGGCTGCATAATTTAAAAGAATTGCACCGCCGGGCAAATGCTTTAAAATAACTTGGCTTAGCACCAGTTGAGATGATCCGGGTAACAACCACCGCGGTAGGAACTGAAGGACTGCGTTTGTGCACAGCTGATAAAACTAACTGGTTATGAATCTCAACAAACTTAAAAAGGAGTGTACAAAGCTACTTTGTCTTAGGTTGAACGAACCGTGACAGCACATTACTTTGTTTTACGTGTCAGCCCAAACGTTACTACTGGTTGGTTGTTCATATGCATTTCAATACCTTTTGTGTTTTGCGCACCGTCAAGGCCAACGAACAAAAGCGATAGAGAACAAAAACACACACAAAGAAACTGACCGAGTTTATGACCAGTTACTTTATTAACTTTGGTTAGTGACATCAGCGATTCCGACTCAAGGTGGCACTTGGTCGGAGAATGCAACTTCATTGGCGCAGCTCTCAAGATCCAAGACCTGGCCACCCGTTGGAGTTCGATCGAAGTTGTGCCACCGTTCGGATTTGGGACGTAACGCGACTAGGACGGGAACGTCATTAAAGACAACTTCTGGATTTTCAACTCACCGTTTTCTCATTTTTTGTTTGTATAATTCATTCGTTACTTTTTAGTTTTGCGTCAAGATATGTGAACATAAAACATTGGAAACTTAAATTTTGAGGACGCACGAAGCCACGAAATTGAACTTTTCACGTTCTGTTTCCAAAGAAGACGGTGGTTTGCATTCCAGCGTGAAGTCATTGTATTCTATAATTACGTCTAATGTTTTGTAACGTTCCTGTTCTAGTTGCGTAAACTCCCTGTTGTTGGAAAAAGACGCGGTGAAGTTTATCTTATCGAGATATGGAAATATTTGCCGTTGGCGCCTGAGGATAGATTCGTTCCTATGCCAGCGCTATCAACGAGTCGTCCTTAACCCTAGAACGGCCAATCTTATTTTACCAATAAATTTTCTTGAACTTGGTAGAAAATATTTATTGGCCATTTAAGGGTTAAATAATGGGTTCAAGGCACGCCAGGCAGCAGCAGCCCAAGACCCACCGGACCCGACGCTGACCTGTGGCCGCTGTGGCAGACCATGCCTGTCCCGGATAGAACTCATCAGCCATCAGCGTGCCTGCAACCGACGTGGACAACCCCCTCAGTGATCTTCGTTATCGAAGCCGTGCCAAGAGAAGAAGAATGGGTTCCAAGTCTAAATGGGCACGCGCCGGAACATCCGGTGCCCCACGCGGCTTTATCCCAAACCCAGTTTTAACGTTTAAGCTGTCCATAAGTGGTATCAGCGAAGTTGTGAACTCTAATATTCGTCTGTCAGAAGCTTCTGGTCTGTGCGATTCGATCTCAACAAAACCGCGCGCAGACTCAACAACGCAACCTGATTACACGAGTAGCTTCCTGGGTGGTGATCAGGAGTGCGTGAAATTTAATTCATCAAAGTATAAAACAAAGCCTGTCTCCAGGAAAACTCGCGACATTTTCCCAACCTAAACTATCACCGCTGTCTCGTTGTCACCACTACCGAACTAGTTTGCACAGTATACATCGTTGTCACAGTGCTATCTTGGCCACTGCTGTCACAGCAGAGCCGCTAAGTACACCGCTGTCAAAGTACCGTCACTACCATCGTTGTTACACTAGTGCCAGTTGTCACCACTGTGGCATTAGTAAAGACAGCACTGTGACAGTAGTGTAAACCTCAATGGCTGTGGGATTCCCCCTGTGAAGGTAACTGTTGTCACAGCGGAGCTAAGTACACCGCTGTCACAGTACTGTCACTACCAGCGCTGTCACACTTGTGCCAATTGTCGCCGCTGTGACATTAGTGTGGACAGCAACACTGTAACAGAAGTGTAAACCTCAACCGCTGTGTCACCGCGGCTGTGGGATTCTTCCTGTGTATAAACAGGCTCTATATAGACTCTTCGTTTTCAATCAGAATACAAAGCACACAGTCTCTTTACAAAGGTAACGCTCTTTAAAAACCTCTTTGTGTGCTATCTTGTGAACTTGAGAATAGAGAGCCTTTCTCTGCCTGCTTTTCTCGACATTACAACGTTTCCGCGTAAACCACGCACCGTCATGGTCTCTATTATTTCATCTGGAAGCGAAAGAAACACCGAGATAAGTTACGGGACGAAATTAACGATACTGTTAGAAATACAGCTTCGAAATGTTGAAAATCCAGGACTTTTCAGTCTGAAAAAAAAATTCAAGATTTTCCGTGAAGTTTTAAAGGCTGACTTCTTGGACTGTTTCATAAAATTCAAGGACTTTTCAAGGACCTTTGGAGTTTCGTGAAATTCAAGGACTTTTTTAATACAACCCTCAAAATTCAAAGGCAACACAGTACTAACCCCGCTCCACTTCACAGAATAAGTTGTTAACTGAAATCTCTTATCGTCTAGATATCCACCCAAATCATCAAACTCGAGCTCATTAAAAGACTATATAGCATAGACTACGCATAGCCGATTAAATTTTAAATAGTTACGGCCTTTAAAAATAAATTTAGGCCGAGAAAAAAACGATCTGGGATTAGGACCTAGAGTTTGCATCGCACAACCTTAATTACAAACTGATACAGGGCCGAAGCAAGCCTTGGAAAACTGAGAGGGGCACCACCAAGAGCCGAAGGTGTGAGCCTTCTAGGGGGGTCCGGGGGCATGCTCCCCCGGGAAATTTTGAAAATTAGTTTGTCTAAAAACGTTTTTCCTGGGTTTTAAACGCCTGTTGAAACAAAATCAGTGTCTAAAACTAGTCAAATATGACAAGTTTTTCTCAAATTTGGAGCAATTTGCTGGACTTGACACATTTGCTGGGGAAAAAACTGGGGGGGGGGCACGGGGCCCCCGGCCCTACCCCTTGCTACGGCCCTGGATAACATACATGTAATTGAGACACACCTGGTTTGTTCTCAGCAATGGCCACCAGATAGAAACAGCCCTTCTCTGAAAGGAGACTGGGTACAATTGGAAAAAACCTATCCATAACCTAACAAAAAAAGACAAAATCATATGCAATCTTTCCTCTATTAAGACTCAACCTCTACTAAAGTCCCCCTTCAATCCCCAGTCTGAAGCGCTAAGAAAAATTAAATATCCAATCTGCTTCTAGTAAGCACTTAAAAGTCGTACATGCTTCAATGTAAAAACTACGAGTGCCATGTTACAACTTGTGGTCACAGTTAAGGTACATTTAATAATTGAGAGTTGATCCCTAGATTTACATATCACAGTTAACTATATTCAGTGTTGTATTTTGTGAATTTAAAGCTTAAATGTAACAGCGGTCCTTTCTCATCCTACGTCACTGGGAAGAACGAATTAAATTTTTAAAAATAACAGGAAAATCTATCTAGCTTCTCTTCCCCCTCCAAAAAGCCTCATGTTGAAAGCACTGAAAAGAAAGGCCCCAGGCAGCATAGCGGAAGGAATACAGTATCGAAATACCTAACTATTAAATGTAGGTAAGAGCTACTGGTGTGAACCAATGGAAAAACACCAACTCCATCATTGAATGGTCCAAAACCATCCCGAACAAGCCATCCCACATCTTCATCTGTTTTAACGTAGTCGAATTCTAGCAATCAATTACAGAAAACTTTTAAAGGTCCTTTTAAACCTCAATATATGAAAACAGAAGCTCATGTACCAATTAGTTCAATTAGTTTCTTTGATATATTTGTAGCTTGTTATGGGCGTGTAAGTTATCGTTTGAATCGTACGCTTCATGGACCTGATATTTTGTTACGATTTTCTCATGATTTTTACAAGTAAAACTTGGGGGCGTATTCTTCAGTTGGGAAATTTGCTCTCATGTAGAATGCACCCCCCATGTCGGTAAATACATCTTGGGGGCGTATTCTTCACAATATCCCTTTTTAAAAAAGACCTATAGATTGCTTCGACCATAAACAAAATATAGCAGCACGAGAAGACAATCATGGTCAATCATCATCCAAGCAAAGCAATCTCTTCTGTTCAGCAAAGGTGTAGCGTGGTACAAGAAAGCAACAAAGTCCGCATTCGATTTTACGTTGGGGAGCTTCGACGGGCTGAGTCCTGTGAACTGGTGGGGACCTATTTATTATCCCCATTCCTGCTGCAGCACACCACTGGGTTGTACAGAGAAGACGGATTGCAACCCCATGAAAGCTGATCTGCAAGTTATTTACCATAGACGCTAAGAAGAAAACTGCAGATTTCTTTGACACCACCCTCGACCTCAGATCTAGAATATAGAAACCTTTCATGAAGCCCAACAACACCCAAACAGTATGTTACTATGTACACGGAAAGATAAGGCAGGCTGGTGTATGGGTTTTGATCAACAAATGTTGATATGGTATGTTTTTCGCTGTAAGGTTTAGTGTTCAGCTGCATGATGCTTCGAGCGTTAGCCCTTCGTCAGCTCAATGAAGTAGTTTGTTAGGTTATTATATAAACGAAGGTAGGTTGATCAGAGGACATCAGGCCTGTAGGAACGGTAATAAGTGTGGTTTGTCCCATAAATCTGGCTTTTAAGATCCAAGTTTACGAAATTTGCAACCCCCCCCCCTCCCCAAACGAAATTCCTGCCTACAGGCCTGTGAATCAGGGTTACCTCTCGGCCATTCTTCCCTCCAGCCCAAGATGCTTCTATTCCATGGCTGCCAACCTAGAGTTTAAAGAAATAAAGCTGCCGTTGTCATAAAAGCAAGTTAACAGTATTTTTGTTAAAACCTGTGAAGTAACTTACTATATGTATCTGAGCTGTTGCTGGGGCAATGCCAGAATGAGGGCCAAAAATCAAAGATGAGCTTTCGGTGATTTATGGACACATCAACTCATTCCCAGGTTCTTTCTTCTCCCGAGAGAAAGACCGTGGTTGCGTCTGGTCACGTGACACCCAGATTCTGGGTGGTAACAAGGATAAAATTAACGTACATGTGTGTTTGTTTTGATGAAAGTAAAATCTTTTCCTCTCTACACTAGTCTAAATAGGAACAAAATCAACCTTAAGTGCATCTTCCACGTTTATTTTATTTGTTACTTCCAAGAATCTGGGTATCCTGTGACCAGACCTAATTAGGGGCTTTCTCTCAGGAGAGGAACGAGGTTGGGGACACATTTCTTTTGCAATATTTTTTAGTTCTAAACTCTCGAGATGTGTTGAACAGAATTCTCTACTATCTAAGACTCAAAAAAGGTTCATTGGCTCCCATTAAGGAACAAATTAACAAACTGTCCCATTTTGGTTCTGTATCTAATCTCTATTTGTATTCCTGGTTAAAGATGTCACAGCTCTAGAAGTTCACTGGACATCAGGGTTCCATTTGTTCAAGTAGTTATCCATTACTGGGGCTAAAATCACATCATTTTAAGAGCTGAAAAAATGCCTGGCATGAATAACTTGTCTGTCTGATTTGTCCAGAAAAGGGCTGGGCTTAAAGAAATGGCCAGTGTATGGTCAAAACCTCACATGGCCAGTCATATAGCTGGTCAGAAAAGGGGCATGTCCAAACAAAAGTTATGTTGTCAAGTCACCATGACTGGCTACCTTCCAGAAATTATTTTAAGCCCTGAAAAGAGTATGATTTGCAAAGACAATCTGTGGCACTAAGAACAAAAATTATTTCACTTCCGATGGAACTTTGTTTTCATTTATTTGTTAGAATAACTGTGCTGAATTCTCCTTATTTTCATGAAGCTTGAAGGAACTACTTAAATTATCATCACTGTGCAAAAACTGTGTGAACACAAATATCATAACTAATTGTCTCAACTTGATTGAATTGAGAAATGCTAAGAGGAACATGCAGATTCACCAGTATAGCCTGGTCTTGTAGTTTATGTTTGTACCCTTTTGCACTTGCAGAAGTGATATTTTGCCCAACAAAAGCAGCCAGCAAAAATTTTGGACAAAACAGAAAAGCCTACCAAATAAAACAGATTTTGAGAATGTTATTTTGAACCCTGAACATGTCTATCTTCCCACTGATTTGTAGCTCTCAACCTGTAATAATGTGTGAGTAATCAACCCCCTCCTTTTCCCCAAAGGGATGTCCACGGCAAGTGGAGTGAGTTCTATTACCTCTTCAGAAGGAGTGACAACATATGGTGGATTAAACAACAACACATCCACCTTCCCACTTATTTGTGGCATCAGGCTCTCCACCTGTAAGTTGTAATACATGAGAGATTACAGTGGATCACTGAGGACAAATTAATAAATGATGTATCTCTATAATCACTTTGTACAAACAAAACACACAGTGTACTCAATACAAATATCTTTATCACATCACTGTCTACAAAGCATAGCTGTCAACTCACCAACATTGAGTGGGTGTCACAAGATTTTGAGCCGCATCACCCGCTCACCTGCATGGTACTAGTCAAAATCACTCAGTTTTCCAATGTTTTCTGAACTAACGTACTAAATTTCTGAGGCAATAAATATGATAAATTTTCAAGAAACAAATCAAATTAAGTCCAATTTGTGTGTATGACCGAGAAATGCGTCACATAAATCAGAGCGACTAAAATAAAAAGCCATAAGTGACAACAGGCCTGAGTCGGTTCAAAAGATTTTTGAATATCTGGGGTTGACAGGTATGATAATGCTATCACTAAATTATAACTACCTATGTTACCATTATCACCATCAGTATCAATATCATTCATCATTGTTATTGTTGTTATTTGACATTAAATATCATTGTTATCATAATTTCTTTAAGTAGCTACAAGTCTAACATACCAAGTCAGTGACCACACAGCATACGTGTCTGCCATTTTTCTTTGCTGTTTCAGATGTGGCTGAAGCTGCTCTCGGGTTAACATCTGTTGCTCTAATGATAAAGGGATGAGCATACATGACAGATATACTGTAACTGAATACTGTCTAAACCATGTCTAGTTCAAAGTGATGATGCCTGGGAATTATGTAAAAACCATACTAAGCTTAATTATTAACCAACAGTTCTTACATCACTGCTAAGATGACACTTACATGTAGTGGGAATGCTGTCTGATAATACTTGCTAAAAACGTGATCAGTGCACCAGATCCTGAACCAACTTCTAGACACACTGAGGGTCTACAAGATATAGTAACAAACAACCGAATAATTTTTATCAAGTTATCGAATTATGTGCTGGTTGCAATAGATTATTAATAATGGTTAGTGTCTCACTAGGCATTTTTTGACCACAGTTAAGCGAAATTTGATCCTGCTAACTACAGTTGGAATATTTTCTAGGGAGACCGATTTTTTGGGAGGAAGCGTGGTTAACTGCGGCAGTAAGATGAGAAGAAACTCAACTACAGTTCAACCTACCCAAATAGCATGGTTACCCATAATCAGCAGTTTGATCTCAATTGTACTTTACTTTGTCGTGAAATCTCTCAACAGATTAGTGATTTTGGTTATATTCCTCAGGCAGCCACAAAACAAAAATATTTTTTGCCTCAGGTTCTCGTATTGCACTTGACTTGTGCAGTTCACAAATGAAATGAAACGTTTCCTTAGAAACACAGATTCGAAGTATTTTTTAAAGAAAGGACTAAGGGCTTCATTTGTCAGCATTTCTTCAAACCATCTCTGTGGTCTCGGGTATACCAAGGCTCGTCGCGGACGTGGGCAGTTTTACCTTCCAGCTCTCAGTCTTGCATGAATTATAGAGTTGAATCCAAAGTGGTGCTTGAATGTCGCATAATCTCAGATTGAGCTGGCAAAAAACGGATTCTGCCAGCCCTTCGAAGTAAAACCAGCATAAACATAAGCGAGGCGAATGGTAGCATGATATGAAAACGGGGCTCCATGTTACAGTCTGTATAAATTCGCGTGCCAATAATTTTCTGGTGGCGTATATAGTATGTTTACACTGCACTGTGCTAATTGAGACCTGTCTGATATGTCAAATTTCATGCTATTTTTCAAAGTATCATTTTACCAGTAATACACAAATGTACATCTGTATTGCATCACATGTCATCACATGCCATTTGATCCACGTTAAACGTTCAACTATGGTCAAGGTCTGAGTTTACTCGTTAACTATAGTTTGTGTTTTCAACTGTAGTTAAGTGTCTAGTGAGACCCCAACCAATGTCATTGAACATTTTTTATTAACCACAAAAACAAACATGTTTTTAAAATTATAGCAATTGTAAATATGAATGGAATGGCTGTTTGCATTTCTGAAGCTGGAGCTACTGAGAAAATATCAAAACCCTATAAAGTAAACAGACAATTGAATTAATTCCACTTCAAATGCAAAGTCACATAACTATATGGTACATACCAAAGAACACTGACAAGCAAGCAGTACAAACTGACTGATTTTTAAATAGAACAGATAAACAGGTCATTACAGTGCGACTACACGAACCAAGGCCACCCAAACAATTTTTTTACAAATTAGCCAATCACGAAGCGAGTTGAGAACAATGAAATTGATACAATTTTTGACCGGTAATATTTAAATTGTCAGTACACCAAAGCGAATGCCTTGCATTCAGTTAAAATCCTGAATTATCTATATTTGAACGTTTGTATATAAATATGACGAAAGGTGCTAAAATAACGGAAGCCGTTGGTCTAAAATTTTGCGCGAGCAGTTCTTAGATATGAACCACAACTATCACGGCTTTCCTCAAGACAAAACTCAGACAAGTCGCCGTTCAACATGTTTAATCTAGATCACGAGCTGACAAATGCCTCTATTACTCTTTCTAAATGTCACACAACAAGAAATCTAATGACTTCAGAACTTGTTGACTACTGATCTTAAAGGAAACTGAGAACTGATAAAATCAAAAACACATCTGCAGCCTGTAGCATGCGAACAACAAAACACTGAAATTTATCCGGTTATTGTTTGTTGTATTGACTCAGACAAGCATTGAACAAC